>JACDRP010000963.1:0-16704 GCA_013841185.1 Hycleus phaleratus | reverse complement strand
GAGAAAAATTTAGCGAAAAAATAGTGAAGCTGGCAACATTGCAATTTTAAAAAATTTTCATGCGTATGTCATACGATGATTGTCAGTTAACCTCAAAATTTGTTTTCATTTGAATTACTCGTAAATTTAAGCTTGTTTTTCTGATTAATTTGGTAATTTATAAATTTTGGGCCTATTGAATTTAATTAATTGACGAATTTAATTGAAATAATGGTAAAAACATCGAGTAAATTTGGATGATCGGTAAATATTTGGACGTTTTTAAGATTTTGTTGAGGTTAGATTTACTTGTCCTGATTTTTGTTAATTTTTACGTTATTAATTGATCATTAATTAATTAATAATCTTATTTTCTCACGAAATATGTAAATCTGATCTTATTGTAAACGTAACCGCTCCATTTTTCAAAAATTTTTTTTATTATAGTGACTTCTATCAATAAATTGGGATTATTGCTAATATTACGATATGTAATGTAAAAAACAATTGACAAATGGTAATCGTAAATAAAAGTTACATGCAAATGATAAAATGGTCCCTAATTCTAATAATACAGAATTGTATACAATCAATAATTAATCTAATGTTTAGTTCCAATACAATTTCTTGAGTCTCCTTTAATTCTCCTCATTACTGACATCATTTGTTATAAATTGAGTTTCTGCTAGTGCTTTTAAGATTTCATCACGATTTATGAGTATCTCATCATCATCATCTGAATCAGCGGCCAGAATCGGTGTATCATCATCATGTAGATTTAATTTACTCTTCGATCTTTTGTACATTTCCTTCGATACACTTCTTGTGAATGAGATGATTTTTATCGGACTATGTTGTTTCAATTACGGTTTCAGTTTCCTGCATTATCGTCAATTTAAACGCGGCATTTTTGAAAACGTTCTAATAATCTAATTCAGTTCTAAGAAAGAAATGAACAAAGAATCTAAAATCATTAGGGCAGTGACATAATTGATAAATCTTTTGTTTAAATTCTCTTTATTAAAACTGAAACTCAGTTGGAAACTAGGAAATACATAAATGTGTAATTGTTTGATCTTAGATGTAATTTTTTTTCGCAATATAATCATTTCAAGTAGCAATAAGAAGATTAATTTTGACATATTAGCAATCGCTTTTGATTATCAAGAATTTATGTGGTGATCCACTTTTTCGAAAGCAGTAAATATGTGGATATAAATCTCGATGTTTGTTTACTTGTTTGTGTTTTTTTTTTTGTTCCGTATTACACTTATAATGGTAGAAATTTACGATGATTGCTTATTTTTCTTGTTTTTTTTATTGCAGCAATTGTAGCTCCAATTGTTCCAATCTTTAATTCTTTTAATATCCTCCAGTTTTTCCAATAATCATTCGTTTGATTCGTTCTTTTGTTGGTTGAATTCTATCGTTATTCGATGATCTAATTTGATTTGTTTTCAACGTTCAATATGTTTGTCGGTCTTTTCACCCCTTCTTCATCTATTTTTACATTTAATAATCCAATTATAACAACTTGATAAACCGATTCCGATTAATTAACTCTCATTGATGGAATTATTTAGTTTTTTTTTTTTAGGATTGTTAACGAATCCAGGGCACTTCTGAGGAATACTCGAATGGGATTGGATTAATTGTCTATGTGTGGTTTTTAAATATGCCACATATGCCCTAGTGGATGATTGGTCAAGTAGTCCAGTGTGTCGCACTCTTGGGGTAGGAAAAAAGCGGAGTGTGGGGGCGAGCGGAGAAGTTCAATTTAAATTTTGACCCTACAGCTTTTTTACCAAATCGTATATGTATGTATAGCATAATATTACAGAGGAACGCATTTTATTTTAAAATGAATCTGGCAGATTTGCTTGAAGCATGTGTTGATTGTGGTTTTGACATTCTCTGAACGAAAAAACCGTGTGTGTGTATTTTTCGTTGTATACAATTTCGAACAAAGTCGTAGATTTTAATAATATTTGAACAATAAACAACAATTACTTGGGAAAATATTAAATTCTAACAACTGGCGACAAACTGTGTATACTATAAATAAATAGTTTTTTTGCCTTTGCTTTAGTAATACAGCGAAAAAGTTGTTACAAGTTTATTGACATGTTACGGTCAAGTTTGGAAAGTTGATGTTCGGAGGCTTTAACAGCTTATACGACTCTCTGAATGACTTGCTATTCTTTCTTTACTATTTTTTCCACTCTTTTTCTCTGCCATAAAATATGGTAGCAACACACTGTCACAGATTATATCGTCATATGGTGCCTTAAATAAATCTTTTACACGGACCGTACGGTAACAAGTTGGAGTAGTCTTTTTTTCTCCCTCCGATACCCTTCGTTCATGTTTCAAAAGGAAAAATCCCAACTATTATTTGTTGTAATCTTGGACGACTACTGTGTTATATTATAGAAAGGTCAATTCCCTTTACAAACAACTTTCCGATTCGATCGTCCGTATTTCAAACGATTATTTGTAAGGATTTATCCTGAACGGATAATAAGGGTCACAGAAACCTAGAAAATGTTCAATACAACTACTACCAATCGACAATTGACATTATATCGCTATAATACAGATATATAATTTGAAATTTCGATGTTATTAAAACATTAGATTACCTGTAAATGTTGTAGGATAGTTGAATTGTCGTCTTTATTATAACACAACAACAACCCCTTAATATTACCACTAATTTCAATACGACTATTATAAAGGCGACATGTTCAACCAGCAGGACACCACCAATGAAGAGGGTTGTTGGCGGAATGTCTCCACTATAGTAGAATAGAATTGCCCTCGCTCTATAGGTGACACCTTTGTCCTGATAATCGACTTATTCAACATCACAGTGGTTGATGTATACGGCTTTTGTGTAATTGAATTTTAGAGGCAAAAAAAACAAATACCTTTAGATCTTTCAAGATAATTCTAGAGAATATTAAATCCGATCCAGTTTCCATGAAACTATCAACAACACATTGATTTTGTTTGTGACAGATTAGATGGTTGAGTATACAATAGAAATTGCCTTCCAGTTGCATTTTCAATCTTCCTATTGGTAGTAGTGGTAGCATATGTATATGTATGATTGTCTGTATTGTACCGAGTCTTTACCCTCTTGTATGAAGTCTGTAGTAATAATAATAAGGACGATCTGGTTGCCGCATGAAGGATGAGGATCATTACAATGCGAAACAGATAATGCGACTATTTGTACAATACAAGAAACCTTGCTTTTATTGTCTATTTATGCTTCGTATTTGTATGTATGTAGATGATGCGTTATGTTTTGAATAATTTTGAAAAGAACCAGTCTATTGATCTTAATTTGGAATTTATTGATCCACTAAAAATGATGAGTAATTTGGAAAATCTCTCGTTTTCACGATTCATTATCGTCATTTGGAGACGGCCAATTTGAATGGCGCCCCTTAGAGCTAGACGCCCGGGGGAATCAAACCTCGTCCACCACCCTCTTTGTTACACTTCTGCAATATTGTAATACGTGCACAGATGTGTTGTTTTAAACATTAAAAAGCATGATTATGATAAATCATCTTTCAATTCTTGTTACCACATACATGCATCTTAATAATAATAATAATTTATAGGGACAAGCACGATAAGATGGATTTTTATTATTGATCGTAGAATGGAATTTGCTTTTATCGAATCGAATTTATGTGTGTTGGTTGTGTTCGTTGCTCATCCTAGGCACGTCTTTACACTGTCTTTACCGCTTATAACACTTGAAAACACCCACTTTCAAATAAACTTGTTTATTATAAACATTCGTCACAATTTTCTATAAATCACACAATATCTTCAAGATAAAACAATTCAATTTTTATTGTTAATTACGGTCACCGTTGGATGTCCCTTTTTCCATCCCAGATTGGATTGATGGTGGTCTGTCGTTGTACTATTAATCTTTTCTCATCTGACACGCAAAACGCATTAATGTTTGAATAGGTTAATTATGAAAGTTTCTGGCCGCCTCTCATCCATATACACATCCACAGAATTATAACAACAATATTCAACAAAACTTGTCTAGATTTTAAAAGATTATTTTAAAGGAAAGCCGTAATGGTCAGTTCTATACAACTTTTCCTATTGTTGGATAAAAATATAATCGGTTTGGTTTTTTAGCAATTTTTCTTATGCAAACAATAGAAAATTCCTTCCAATTTCCGTAGTTTTCCTCTCATTGCCGGTGCAGACGTATTTTCAAATCGATTCGATTTCGTGAGGCTTTAGGTAAATTTTGATTTTAAATATTTGTATAATTTTAAATTATCATTTCCATTTTTATGTGTTTTTATTTTTAAAATGGCTTGGTGATAAAAATACACTCCACATAATTCCAACAGCATAACCACGTATTTACAATTTATCAAAGAAAAACATACAAATGCAAATTGTACATTTATAACGAATTTTATATTAAATTGCTTGAAATGTTTGAATTATTATATTGTGGAAAATAAACCGAATTTGTTTGTCATTACAAAAATCACAATCCGGCTATTACTCTTTCTTCTATTCCATCACTAACAACTTTTATGAATTGTAGCCGTTTTATTTTATCAAACAACAAAGTTTCATATTCTCTGTCTTTGGCTATTCATCAAAATTTATTAAAGTTCCTTACATTTATCAGACTCATATAACAACAGTTGTATAAAGAAGATGTAGACGAGAAAAGAATTAAAAGCGGTAGAAGGAGGAGGCGAGAAAAAAATGGAAACAAATTGAATGCAAAAGAAAAAGAAATGAGACATTGAAATATTCACGAATAAACGGTTATAAGAGGATTAAAAACAGACGAGAAGCGTCAGATTGTTGTTAATTTTGTTTGATATTTGTCTCGTCGTTTTCAAAAGCATAAAATAACAGAAAAAAAAGAAAGCTTCCTGTAAAGTACCGGAGCGATAAACGAATATAGGGTGAACTTTCTTTAGAATCATTAGTCATAAAGAGTAAATTGTCTAATGTATTTTTAGAAAATCGTGATCTGGATTTCAGTCTCCATTTCAACGTGAACCCTTAAACAACTAATTATGGAAGTTCCTTTTGTGGTAGTAAATATTAATCCCTTGGCAATTGTATGCGTATATAGATCTTTTTCGTTTTTTGACTGGCTTTAGAAATGTTCCTCGTTATCTTATCACGTTTATTACGAATTGCCGGTTTTATGGGGGTGAAGTATGAAGACCATTTCTTATAAACGATTCATACATGTAGACTCACCAACACTGAAACATGGAAGATGCATTGCAATAATGTCGGAGCAATTATCTCAGACGAGCCACTCATTTCGTTCATTCTCTGCCATCCTTCTTCCATTATTTCATTTCATCTGTTTAGAAATAATCGTTATAATTTATAGTTTTAAATTCTATCTAAGCTTTTATTGTCTATAGACCAACTTGTAAATCATTTGTGGTGCACATTTAGATTATAGTAAAGTCAAATAGAGACATATCCATATTTTGTAGAGACACAAGGCAAAAAGAAATACTAACATTTACTCGTTATACAGATTTTGCTGGCAATTTTCCAACGTTCTAGCCCTTATCTCAGGATTTCGTTCATACTCATGTACTAGTAATGACATATATTTTTGAAACTTTACAATTGAGATTTATTATTTTGGACCGAATAAAAATATTATGCTGCAAGTTGAAGTCCTCTTTTCAAAATACTGCCAGCTACCGTTGTAACAATTCTATTGTAAGTAGAGAAAGCTTTCGTGACATATCAACAGGTTGTATAATTCATTTATAAATAATTAATAATTTAAACAGTCAATTGAGGTGATTTTGTCTATATATACAACAACAAACGAAAAATGATACGATTGTCTAATTATAGTACGTTTTTATTGACTTGCAGGTATAATTAAGGCCTTTTTGTGCTTGTAACGTGGACAACATGATTAAAGGAGTTGTAGTTGCGAAAGCAACCAAGTTGTTTCTTTTTCGATCTTCTCTTTTTCTGTACGTATATACGTATGCTTGCATAACGGAGATAATATAATTACAAGGGTTAAATAAAAGATAGAAAGGGCCACCTGTGACCCATAGGACACTAGTTATTGTCAGTCTAGTTGTATAACGGATTCTTTATAGTGGTCTCTGTTCTAATTAAATAAACGAAGTAGATTTTAAAACGTGTCTTTTATTGTTGTACTAGTAGAGCGAATTACATGTTTTGTGTAAATTTATTTTCCTAAAGGTGTTATTTTTTCCACTTTACTATATCCGGAGGATCTCAACGATATTCTATGGAAATCTTTTAGATTTTTGAAAAATTATATTTGATAGTAACAATCTTGTAGTTTGAAACATAATAAATTCATCCCTTGGGGATTCATGATAAGAATTAGCACCGGTCAATTTGTTGAGAGGAGCAACATTATTTCTTTTTGCAATGAAATAGAAAAGAGTTTAGTTTTGATTCCGAATTTTTGGACAGTTTTCTTCTTTTCTTTCTTCAATTTCCCTTCTATTTATTTTCGTTTCTGCATTGCAGTGATGCACTATTTCAAGTCACGATCTACCAATGTTTTTCCGATGATAGTAAGAACTATTTCTACAGAAAATAACGTTTCATTTCAAAATTACGGTAGGATTTATGAAACTTTTTGCTAGTATACAGACTGAAAAACAAAGCCCAGAAAGAGGTCACACATTAAAACTTGCTGCACAAATGTCGAACTAATTCTTATCCTACTAGTAGCTATTATCTAGTTTAATATCATACGGTAAATTGGAGAGGATACCTTTGAGACGGCCACATTGTCTAATTGAACAAAATTAAATTGAATTAAAAAAAAATCGCATTAAACTTTTCCAACACAAACAGCTTAGTGCGGTCTAATTCAGATTTGAAACTGTAAACATTGAAATAATCGTAAAATCGTCGAAATTGACTTTATGATAAATACGAAATGGTCAGAAAATTGTCCAAGAAAAAGTAAATAACATCGTAACTTTTCTATAAAAAACTACAATGGACTTCCAACAGTTAAAATCTCCTATTATTTTCCCTCCAACTTAATGGTATATAAATTTCGAACTAAATACGTACATTTAGAAGTTTTTCTAAATGTCATCAAAACTAACTGTGGGGATGAGTTTGGAAGTCAGACAGTAATTTCCCAGCAATTGCGGCTGTGTCATGTCATATTCGGTAGATCGTACATTTTAACGTATGAGAACTTGAGGAATTGTTCCATGTTATCACATATGAGAATATGATGATGAATGAGCCAAGAAATAGTCTCTACAATTTCAACGTTATTATATTTGATGATGCAAAACTGTTGTAGACAATTTGAAAACTATTTGAAATAAATCGTTGCTAGATTATTTCATGAAATATTCAACATTATACATGTATGTACGTGTTTATTGTTGTTTTATACGAAAATAAGGAACAATAGTGTTGTTCATTTCAGTTAGAAGTTGTACATTGAAATCTTCCACTGGATAAAACAAACCATCAACGATACAAAAGTAGAGCGAAACTTCTTAAAGCTGGAAAACTGGCGAAAGCTCATCACGGTTCAAATGCACGAAATTCTCGATTTATTTCGTTGTAAATCTTTTCTTTGGAATTGTACAAAACTGTGTCTAGACATTTACAAAGTAGAAGAGGAATAGGCAAAAAGAGTTATACAGACTGATTACAACATACCATAGGAAAAGATAGAGAGTAGTTTAATTCGTGATTTTCGACAACTTGAAATAAAAATAACGGGAAAACATTGGAAAAATCATCGCCTATTCTACGATATATTTTCCTCTACAACTTCTCCTATCTTTGTTAGTTTTTTCTTATTGTAAAGTTTTATGTAGTGTGAAAGCATTCAATCTAGCGAAACTAGAAACATCCATTCTTTTTGTAAATAGACGGCCATTTATGTTTTCTGGGACCAACAGCGACGATTGCTGTTGAGGATTTGGCGGAATTTAAATATTCAAAATAAATATAACCTTTAAATTAAACGTTTTGAACGGCGATATAATAAGAGCAAAAGACAAACAAAATAGAATTGGAAGAAGGAAAGAATAAAAGAAAATGAACAGATAAACATCGTTCGATTTTTGCATGATTTATTCATAAAATAAACAGAAAATTCTTTTTGGTACTCTGTAATCCAATGAATAAACAATCATGTGAAGCGTGTGTTGAACCAACAAAATCAACGGCAACTGCCAAAAATCAGTGCCGTCTTCTATTATAAACGATGATGATGACGATGAAATTGTCAGGAATCTCATCAGTGTTGTCAACGAAATAAATCGCTTTCCGACAAAAAGCAATTTTCTTCGAATCGTTACCTAATTGTCTGACACCATTGAATTTTATATAAATGATTAATAGTGAGTTGGAGAAGAAAAATTACGTGTTCCTTGTACATTATTTTTGATTGTCGACTGTTGAACAACGGGCAAATCCAGCAAAATACATTTCAACAAATGTAGCCTTTGTAGCAAATTCATAATTTCACTTACCACTCTTATTACTTGCCTCTAATTAAAATGAAAATACAACACTTATTTAATTCTAGTATAGAATTTAAAACAATTTGAACTAAACTTTGAAGCTTCTTGGTAATCATTTAAGCTGCAAGTTTACGGATGATAAGAAATCCGTCATGCTGTAATATTTCATATCACACATTTTTCTTCAACGACATCGTTAAAGATTTATCTAAATCTTCACTGTAACGTTAAACTCGTTACTTTCCAACAAGAACAACAAACATTGCAGTATATAGTAAAGTTCATAATCTTACAGAACAGGAAAACACGATATCACTAAATCTATCCTCGAATTTTTCCTTTTATTTAACAGAACTTATTTCTCTGCTAATTTTTCAGTACTCGTAAACATACCTTCAAACAAACAAATAATTTCTTATTACTTCGAATAAACAATAAGTGCATTTCTTTATTTAAATAGTTGTTTAATGATTATTGTTGGATTTTCTGCTTTGTTACAATCTTTCAACATAGATCCGGAAATTTTCACGCTGCATTATGTACGTTGCACATCTCATTTTTTCATTACTGCAATGAAAGCCTTTTTATAATTCCATGTAGTTTTAATTTAATGGAATATACACATTGAAAATTTCATCAAATGTGTCTAATTTTAAAGAACAATAAAGCTTCCATTTCATAAATTAAATTCCTTAATTTTTCATATTTCATCACCAATAAAACAATTTTTTTATCATTTAAAAATCAATGGAATGCGTATTTGTTTTGTTGTTATTGTTAAATGGCAATTAAATTGTTATTAGGGTCAGTTAGTTTAGAGAAAATTAAAAAGCTCTTCTAGTTTTTCTTTGCGAGAAAGAAAGTTTTAATGATTAGTTACTTTTCTGTATCGGTTCCATATTGATTCTCTTAAAAATGCTTACAATTAGTACAAAAATTTCTGTACATAACTCTAATTAATTTCTGTTTATCGTCATTGTTTGAAAGTATTCCGGAGAATATTCATAAATTTACACCTTTTATCAATTTAAAGAATAAAACTCCACAACATGTAATAATAATATCGTCGAGATAATTCGATTCGTGTTGTATCTAAATAAATATTCTGTTTCAACGGGAAAGCTCGCACAATTATGCTAAATAATTTCAATTTTTTCCCTTGTTTACATACTGTTTTTTTATGGTTTCTCTAACTGTATCTATAAAACTGTCCAAACCCTTTTAAACTTTTAAGCAATTAATATTGTTTATGGGCAATTTGAATATCAGCAACAACAGTAGCAATAACAACAGAAAAAGAGAAGAAAATAAAAAGAAAACTCTAATATTTCAGCTACATTTTTTCGATGCAACTAAATAAATGAATCGAATTAATCATCCGGTTATTACGTTTATAAAACGTAAAAGCTTCAGGTATTTACTTGAATTACATATCGTATTATTCTTGCGATTATTTTTAGAATTTTTTAAAATTAACGAGATCGCTATTTTAACGCCATAATGAGGTTTCCTCAATTACTGAACTTGAATATAGTCAATCCAATCAAGCTGTATAAAATTTTAAATTATCTACCAACCTTATAATTCAAGGAATAATAATTTTTATATAGAGACGAATAGTAAGATTCGCATCCTCATGTTGGTACTATTGACAAACTAGTTTGTGTATCTGTCAAAAATATAACCTACAATTTAATTTGTCCGTCGTGTAATACGAGTCTAGTTTCCCGTGTTAAACGAGCATGTCGCTTTATGTTGTTTTTAACTCGATTTTTGCAAATCTAATGGAGTGTAAATTCGTATCGTCTCAATATTTTTTCTTATTGAATCCTCCTCTAATTGTTGTTATTTGTTGAACGAAAGCTTCGATTTGTGTGCCAAAAGCGCCCCGATTTAATAAAAAGAAACAGAGCCTCAGACGAGCTTATAATTATACACACATAGAAAAGCGAGATACAGTTATGTATAGTTGAAAATATATGTAATAGGGTATGGATATCTATTCGAATGTGGCTAAAACTTGGACGCAACTTGTATTGCGCACACGATCGAAGTTTTCATACAGCAATGTTGAGAAAGTGGCGTCAACTGGTGGAGGCTTCTTGAACACGAAAATGTCGACGACATGTTCTCGGAGACGAGTAACGTTGTTGTGTAGTCGTGCCGTGAGGCTCTATCAACACGGATAGTCTCGTGTTTTTTGAGTTGATTGCGCTCTATTCTATACAATAAAATCATAATAATAAAACATAAATCTAATATAGACGGATATTATTGTTATTATTATTATTATTATTAGTAAGATTATCAATATAGCGGCAGTTATTTTCTTGTTGTTTTCCAATTTTTTAAATCAACAAAATTACGAATATTTGAAATATTTTAAGATTGTTATTTGATCGATCACCGGTTTAATCTATTCGTGTTACCGATTATTTATTTATTTATTTAATAAAGAAATTAATTGAATGTGAGAATATCAACGATACAAGTGATTTTTCTATCAAATTTTTAATAAAAATCCGTATATTTAAATGATAAACTAAATAAAACATATGACTATTATCGTCCGTTAATCGATTAATTAATAAAACAATTAAAACACCCGGGTTATATTTACAAATTCTAGTGAAAGAGAGGTTAGAAAATACCCGAAGATGGTTAAACGTTGAGACCACAACAACGTGACCGTGTATAAAACAAAAAATGTTTTATTATCATTCTTATTATTGAATTTTTACAATTTTTCTACCGGCTTTATTCAAAATCTACAAATTTATTATCATAATCATTGATTTATAATTGTTATTATCATATCCACATTATTTTAGTGTTGTTGAATCTGTGTTAATTATCCACGTGTGCGTATGTATATTTGTGTGTATGTGTGTGTGACATAATTGTGATAATAACAAGATTTACCAAGAAAGAAAACGTTCAATCATGGATATATTACCGAGCGTTGGTATCTTCAGAGAATTACAGGACATCCACGATACTGGCTATTTTTCAGCACAACCATCATTAGACGATCATTGGCAACAGGTAATTACAAAATTTCAATTAATTTGGTCATGTCGTTGATTAAAATAGAGTCGTACTTTATTCTATTTGTCATTTGTTCACATTTTTCTCAACGGTAAAACAAACAGCCAACTTTAAATTGTTGCAAAATTGCCGTATACATCCTGTACAGATAGCGCAATTGTTCTCTGAAATTTGAACCTAATAGCCAACTTTGACTTCAAATTAAAACAAAAACAGTAGAATAGCCCTAAGATTGCTAGATTTCCGGTTGTCAATTTGTAACGTTAAGCCGTATTCACACTTGTCCCCTGTGTTGATTCTTTTTACAGGTTGTATTGTTTACCACAACAACAACAACTAAAAAAAAGTTGTTGCGGAAATAAAGGGGTGAGTGCTTCTATTTATCGTATAGTTTTCAACAATGATACCCTTTATTATAAATTAAACCATTAGTTGGACAAAGATAGATGCACATTGTAGTAATTGAGAGTAAAACAGGTGAATCGTATAATAATAATAGTAATACAAGGTCATAATGTGATTTTATAGTATTATATGTTGGGGCCAATAAGATTGCATCTCAATATATTTCAATGGTTGATGACCTAGAAAATCATTATACAATAAAATTTCCCTTGCCCCCCCTTTATACTTTCATTTATTGTTTATTATCAACACTGATAATAACAGAATTTTATCTTATCGTTGGGTGATTTTATTGACTTGCTCTAAAAGTGTAAAAATGCTCTAGTTTTTCCCAAAATAAATCACCTGAAATAATGCAGAAAAAAATAATATAAATGTCATTATTTTAATGATTATTATTCATGCTTATTAGGTAGATAATGTTGACTATAGTAATTATTATAAAATTTCTTTTCCCTTGAGTATGTGTGTGTGTGTAGGTATAATTCAAAGCACGGGATATTGATGAGATAAAAAATTATATTTTTCACCTTGACGGTGTCTTGTTGAATCAACCTATTATAATATTAGGATAATCTTGAGATAAAATTGTGTAATTCGTATTTGTTTATATTCTACAGGGTGAGCCAAGAGGATGGCTCACCCTGTATTATTGACGGAAATTTAAATTTTGCAGTGCTTAAAAAAATCCACAATCTAAATTTGCAATTCAAATAGTTCAAATTTTATAGAATTGAATTATCTTTCAGTATTTAGCTGAAATCAATCTTCCTTTCAGTCACTTTTAAATCATAATAACTTTCTTATTTTAAATGGAGCAGGCTATTTTTCTTTATTCTACAATATTTAAAATAAAAAAGATATGGTTTGAAAATTACATGAACTTTAAAATTAATTTCAGCTGAACGCTGAAAGATTATTCAATTCTGTAACTTTTGATAGAGAATACAATATTCTGTTAGAAATCCAAATTTTAATTATTCAAATGCGGTAGTTTTTGAAATATGATTTTTTTTAATCAAGTGCTATAAAATTCAAAATTTCAGAAAAAATCAAAATTCTATCAAACTATCAAGGCTATACTACTTTTAATCTAGACTCACCTTGTATATTTAAAATATGATAATCATATAACAAGAATGTGCAAATTTAACAGGTAGCACTATCAAAATGATATCAATTCTTGATTGATCACTCTTATTTAAGATTAATTTAAGGGTAATTGTGTTTACATCGATATTTTTTATTTTGAACAGAGTAATATTCGTATTCTTGAAACTGGCAATGTGTAAACGCAATTATTCTGATTTTAGTAAATATTATTTTAGTTGAAATTTGATTTTCAGTTTATTTATTCAATGTCTTATAGTTACTTGCAAGCAACAGCGCAAATCTTTATTTGAATTTTGTGATGAATTCGAGTCGATTTGGGTCAGGATTGACGTAAAATACTAAATGAACTTACTATTAGAAAATCGTGTAATAAAGAGCCATATAAAGGTAATTCAAGCAAATATAAAATAGGTACATAAATAATACTCTATTATTATTTATTTAACAATAAAACAAATGGAATTTAAGATAACGATACATCATCCCATTTAGAGTATAAATATTAGAAGTACTCGTGTACTCGTTATTGTCTTGTATATAAAGCTCTATTTTAACCTTTAGGCAGGATTTGTGGCAAGAAATTTTATTTTAATGGAGCCTGATCGAAAGCTTCAATTCGAATGTCGTTCACTTTTATTGATTCAGTTTTTTAGTAAACACTAACTCGTAGTAGAAACTAGAGAATTGTTAAATAAGTTTCAAATAATTACGGAAATTGTGTTAAATTCTCCCAATTTTGATTTCTATTTAGAAAAGTTGTGAATGATGAAAATCTAGTGAATTAAATGAAAACTTTTAAAATTCCGTTTTAGAAATGCTTTATAATTACTACTTACAAACTGTATAACTTACAAATTTTAAATTTTTCGGATAATTATAAGTTTTAAACGACTTAATAAAAATAATAAAAGAAACAATGTGATAATGGTGAAAATTAATGTACGTCTAAGTTTTAATTAATCTGTACGTTTTAAAAGTTTTATCTACGATATATGGCGAGACTCGAAATTATTTTACAAGTGTACATGTATTCGACTATCATGAGACTCATTTTACACGATTTCTATTACGTTTTAAACTTGGAATTAACATGATTTTCGTGGTCAGATTTGATCGTGTTAGATGGAAATTTACCACCACATTTACGGTGGAATTGTCGATTAGTCTTTCTGCTAGTTTTAACAATCACCTTTAAGATTTCATCGATAATTCGGTATTAAAATCTAAAAGGTACTTTAGAATAAACTTCAATTATTATAATGGTGGTATTAAAATTGTTATAATGTATTGTGTTCGAAAATGCTTTATAATTGAATTATCTTTATTTAGAAATGTTTGAATGATGGTTAAATGCTGTATAAATAATTGTGTTTAAATTAAATTAGAATAGGATACGCTTTAATTTGTAAACCATTAAACTAACTGCAGTTTTAACGGACATTTAGTTGTTTCTTTTAAATTTAATAAATTATTAATAAATGTATTCCTCCAATATCGAATAACAATATAGTGAATTGAGCAATGGTTACAATAAAATATTCTTGTTTTCGAATAAAAAGCGAAACAATCAGCTAATTTATGTATGTTTATAACAGATGTTCAGTTTTCATATGAGCACGTATATTCGTGTCATCGTTCCGTCAAAGTTAATAATTCTTATATTTAGCCATTATGTAATATTTATGGTCGTAAATAACAACAATGAACCTTGATCTTAATTCAACTATCAATTGATAGAATCTACAAATTCATTCATTATACATTCACTAAATAATTATACAAATGTAAACGTTTTTAGCTGAAATATTTTATAGGTAATCTTCTTCAATGTGATCAGGTTTCTGTTCAAATTATGGTTGTAAAGTGTGAACGGCATCCAAAAATAGCAGAATATGACATCAACATTTCGAAAAAAAAATTCGAATATTGCAGATGCTCTTTTGTGAAAAACAATTTTCAAATCAACAGCTGTTGTATTGCAGTAGTGTTAAAAAATAGATATCTAGTCAGACTATTGATAATTAACAATTAATATTTTCATCTACCAAAAACAGTTACAATGTAGGCTAATTGGTTTTACAATTTTGTTGCTCAACGGTTGATCGATAGCTCTTAAATATTGACCTTTCCAAAATTCAACGATATCCTCCTAATTTTTTTAGGCGATTAGTTTTTAATAATTTCTCAGCATATTTAGAATTCTCCACAACGATGGAAATGTTGAATCCATTGTTTTAATTTTCGTTTATTTTACGTTATTATCTTATAGAAATATGATTAAGAGGTCAAATTTTTATTTTTATTGTACTCATTTTCAGATCATTTAAATTTTTTAATTTTACAACTTTTTACTAATTCTCTACGATTTGAAGACATTTTGCATGTAACTCCAAAAATATTACTTCATATTGAATCAGTTTTTAAATCTGTAAAATAGTCTTAATTTATTATTTGTTGATTATTGAAATTTACAAAAAAAATCGACGATTCTAACGAAGAGACTTTAATATTTTCCCCTTGCCTAATTAAATTCTGTAAGTTGGTAATATTTATGGTAGTATGTGGGCTTTATTTGAGTAAAAGAGTGTAAGATGACACTTTTGTAATCAGTTTGCGACATCAAAGATGGGGATTATTTACTCAAACGATGATCAAAAATTAATAGTTTTCTTTTCTGTAGAAAAGTATTTTATTTTTCTACGCGTGTTTATTAATTTACTTAAAATTCTATAATTATCGATTACTCGATATTATTTTTTGTGTATAGAGGAAATTATGAATACATACATATTTTTGAAAAATCTCGGACCGTAAATCTATTTATAAATTCATAAATTTTAAACACAATAGAAGTTGTTTGATAAATTTATGTAATAATCAAAACAATGATGATTCATTAATATAGGAATTTTTCCCTAATTAAATTATTACTATTGTGACCTTTATTATATTTTGAGATCAACATTGGTCCATCATTATCATCATTGTTTATTATTAAATGATGATGCTTTTTCTTCCAATTCGTATGCTAAATTGTGAATAA
This sequence comes from Hycleus phaleratus, assembly GCA_013841185.1. Taxonomy (NCBI): domain Eukaryota; kingdom Metazoa; phylum Arthropoda; class Insecta; order Coleoptera; family Meloidae; genus Hycleus; species Hycleus phaleratus. Next base: position 576 of record JACDRP010000963.1, on the reverse strand, counting down.
ATCAAATCATTAAATTTCTATTATTATCGTTGTTCTCACTGTTGTTACAATTTGCATAATTACAATTCGCAGTGTATCACTACTTCTCCACCACTTACCCCCGTTCGAAACCCATCTAAAAGCTGAATTCTCTCTAAAATCACATGCAGACGTACAAAATAATTTATAGCTTGCAATTGCAATGTATTCAGTTGTAATTTGTGGACAGACAATACACACACACATACACATAGAGAATAATTATTGATTCTTCGCAATAATTATCATCAAATTGTTTTACGAGTATGTACTTTAACAGGGGCGTAACAAGGGGTTGATACTGAGGGGTACTCTAATACAATTTTTTATTTCCGAATATACAATATTCAACAAAAAAACCCTGTTAGATGTAATTAATGGAATAAAAACTAGATAGTTTATTAAAGATAATTTGGGTAGGAGAATTCTTGAGTTTAAGCTTGGATTTGGATTTTTGACAGCGAATTTTTTAAAACAATAGACCAATATTGGAGAGTTTATTACGTTTTTGTCTGAAATTATCAATTTTTAACAAATACAACATTGTACTTTGATATT
>JACDRP010000962.1:0-16766 GCA_013841185.1 Hycleus phaleratus | reverse complement strand
TGAATAGAAAAAGGAGCATTCGTGCCAATTCATCGCCCATACACATCCGTTTCCCTGTTAAAAAATCAATAAAACAATACAATTTAACAGTAAAATTGCTACAATTCAAAATCTAGCGTATTTTGTACTAATCACGCTTGAACTGGAACGCGTTGTAAAGCCGACCGTTCGATATTAATTTGGATGATTTCTCCAGTTTGGGTAAAGCCCAAAAATATTCCTTCCCCGTGGGAGATTTCCACGGAAATTTTGACTCGTGCCTTCAGCGTAATCTGAACAATACTTAGAGGAACAATTTGAGCTCATCGGCATGTTGATCAGAATGACTCAAGGAAACCCCTTTAAATTTTCCCCATCGCATTCCGGAAATATTTCCAGATTAAAATGGGGAGAACAATTTCGAGGCATCTTGTAAGTCGTTTGTGAAAATCCCGACACCAGGAAAGAGCGTTTTTGACCAACTTCCAAACAATCTCTAAGAACGCTTAATATTTTTCAAATGCTTATTCTGGGGAAATTAATTAATTTTGTGCTTCAAACAGATTAAAAATCGATTCTAGCCGGCCAAAACGTGATTTGCATATTTGAATAAAATTGAAGTGTTAAATTCTCTATTTTGCTCACTCCATAGTTCAATGACTGTTCTTATTATCATCAAAATTTCTCAATTTCTATTATATTTACAATACTATGAAAATATACGAAAATTTTTATCAATTTGTGAATATTACAAACTAGGTCGTTCACCTTTCCCGATAAATCAGAATTTCACACAAATTCGATAAATAATCGTTGGAAAATCGAAACTAGAGATTATGATCGATTTTATACGAACCTAATTGGAATGGCATGAAAGCTTCCGGTTTGAGGAATTTCCCATTTTCATTGATGAAACGTTCCGGTTGGAAAATTTCCGGTTCTGACCAATATTCATTATTCATATGTACCGCCCATTGTAATGGTATTAACATTGTACCTTTCGGTATACGATAAGAATTCTGATTATAATCGATAATTAAATCGTCGATTGTACCGTGCGGTATACCGGTTGGTACCACCGAACGTATCCGTTGTGTTTCTGCAATTGATGCTTCAACGTACGGTAAACTAGGCAAATCTTGTAATTTCGGCAATTCTTTACCGATTAAACCGTAAATCTCATCGCGAATTTTATTTTGTATTGCCGGATTCTTCGATATGTATAATAAATACCATCTTAAAGTTGCTGTAGTTGTATCAAGACTTGCGCCAAAAACATCAGCTAATAGATGATAGAATTGTTTGGTATTATAAAATCGTTCTTGATCGGTTTCATTGCGTTTCGATTTCTCTCTAAGAAAAGCTTGAATTAAATTCGTAGGTTCTTGTTTAAAATCGTCGAATTTCTCCAATTCCTCGTCGATTAATTGTTGGTAAACTTTATGGGTTTTCTCAATACCATCAAGTAGAAAATGTATCGATTTCTTTTGATTTGGTAGAAATCGTAAAAACGGTAAGAAATTAATCGCACCGGCTACACCAATTAATTTCGTACCTTCTTCTTGTAGATGTTGTAACCATTTCCATAAAGGATCATCACGTTTCCACGAACAACCGAATACGAATTTATTAATAATCGAACCCAAACTGTGGCGTAATGGCTCTAATGGGTTCAAAACAACATGATCACCTTGTTTTTCAATAAACTAAAACGATTTATTTTAGAAGATAGCTTAGAAAATCTAATTCGACTACTTGAACGAAATCTTGTACGTGTTCTAGGATTAATTGTTCCATTTTAACGCGATTGTGTCGTATTTTGGAAGCGCCCAAATCCCTAAGGAAAAAATGAACGAATTTCCTTTGATCTTTCCATAATTCACCTTCAGCACAGATAAGTCCTGGAATTTTATTATTTTTAGATAATTTCGTATAAATCACAGGATAGAATTCTTGTAATTCCTTCAAACGATAGCGAGAGTGGTCAGTTAGTCATCGGCCGGACGTGAACGGCATTCCCGCCGGCTGATGGTTACTGAACTTGGTCTGTTGCGACCTTGTCGTCGACAATAATCGCTCTTTATGATAATTAATATCGATAAGAACGGACAAAATCGGTAATACACCCCGTTTATCAACAATTATCAACCGAAATTTAGCAGATTTCGTTGAAATATTAGAGATATTGAACGAGTGCGAGTTGAACGATCGCCCTTGATTGATGCCAATAATCTTTCTACTACTTTCTGGAAGTAGCATCTTGTCGATATAATGACCCCGAATTGATTTACATTTTTAAAATCTATTGGATTAAATGTTGAAATATTCCTCCAAAAATGTGACAACCAACCAAAAAAAAAGAGGAAAACTTAAATCTCTAACGATGAAAAATTCAAAGGTCTTTGGCCGGAACAATCGGGTCTTTCAACTTTCTTACAGGATTATCATTCTAGAAATGAACCTATACCCTCTTGTTGTACGGATTCTTCTTCATCGCCAGAAAAAAAAAAAAAACCAAAACAACAAATCAAAAGACGGTGGTTGATTTCAGCTTAGCAACAATCAATACAATCATCATCAACACTATCATGATAATGATGGTGATGACGTAAGCTAATTCTAGCCGACAATGTTGATGGCACACTAACCCACTGTCGTCTGTCCGAAAAAGCGGACTCCCAAAAATCAAGAGCGTAGTAGTTCATTGAACTAAAACGCTTTATTTATAAGAAATATCCGTTGAAAATTTTACGTTATAATAAAAAGAAAAGGAAACATTTATTTGTGTAGAGACACGAGGGAAATTTCGTTGGAAAATTATTGGAAATTTCACTTACCATAACCTTTCATTATGCCATGGGTTAAATATAAAGGCGCCCTACCACTGGCTGCATCTTTATTGAAGATTCTTTTGATCAATCCAGGATCTGTGAGGACGATTGTGTAGACTTTACCGAGATATAAACCATAAATTTTACCGTAAATTTTCGATAAATTCGTCAGTGTTTGATATGGGGATTTTGGATTGATTCGATGCAGATAACCGATGATGGGCAAATTCCATGGTCCTGGTGGTAATCTTTTGTTATGCCAATTATAATAACAGAGAAGGATAATTATTAATATTATGATAACTGACACGTAGTCCATTTGATTTTCTGTGGATAAGAATTGATAAAAACATAAGGAAATTAATAAACATTAATAAATCGATTTTATATATGTATAGATGGATATAAATAGCATTATCGTTATTGTTACGATAATAGATAAAGTGGTGTGTTATTCACCCTTAGGAAGAAGTCTACCGGATGATGACCCAAACATTAACTTTTACAAGAGACACAAAGAGAGAGCCCTTCTTAAATTCTAAATATTATAATCAATCGTTATCGAATTATTTCGTTAGAATTGCTAATGGAATTGTAGAGGTTCAAAGTTTTTACGCATTGAATAAACAAATTTTATTTAAAATGAGCATATCGCCAACATGACCGATTCGTTTTTCGAAAATTGTAATTTACTACACGTTAATTGTCGTTACAAATTGGTAATTTCTAGTATTCAAAATAATCAAAAATATCGTAGATAAGGCATTTTTATGTACTCACCGATAAGCACAATTCCGATCAAAATCTGGTAAATAACTGACGCAAATCAGATTGAAATGATTGGGAAAAAAATTTAAATTTATGTCTCGATTAATATTAAAAGGTTCTAGAATGTTCGAGAATAAGGGTTCGTTTTCCGTACAATTCTCGATTCTGTACCTTCCATATTATAAGGGGTCAATTACCGCAAAAGCAATGCATCCATTTTTATGAAAATCTAAGGACAACCACTTCTGGGGTTCAACGTATCGAATAGCCTCATATAAGCCAGACATTATACACACATCGCTACGAAAAAAAATGTTTTTGCATTTTTCTACATCTACTTACTGGATTCCATCGAACATTTATTGTCTATCAGATATAAACGAATAAATTAAATTGATAGAAATTATCGGAATAAAATTTGAGTTGAGGGGGTTTCTGAACCCTCAGCGCGTTACATTGATCTCATCAAACTTGTTTCTTGTAATGAACCTAATGATGGCGTGCGGATGGCAATTGGAGATCCACAAAGGTCATTGTAATCGTTTCAATTTCTTTTTTCGATAATCGTAAAGGTTACTTGCATTTATTCGACAGGAATAAACAATTAAACCTTGAGAAATTCCCCAAAAATTCGATTGTCGAAATCAATCACCCTTGAACTCGACGAAGTCTTGTCGCACCTAATCTTCAAATCAGTTGTAGATAAAAAAAAAACAAAAAAAAAACAATAACAACACACGACAAAGAAATAATAACCCAATTCTTCTTGTTTCAAAGTAGGTCGTCGGCCTAGATGCGTACCTAACCGGAGGAGATTTCAGAAGAAAAGTGACCGTTCGTCGACGACGATGATAGGAATGAGTTTTTTCGAAATTTTTTCAATACCACCACCTCAATGTTAGAAGAAGTGCACGCGTAGTTTCCTATCGTATAGGGTACGCTGACCCTTGGATTTCACTGGCTCACCGACCTTTCTCCACCAGGACGTTGATCCTGTCTTTCTCTCAACTGAACAATACAACGAAATTTCCACAATTTCCGTGGAAATACCACAAACGAAACAGCTTTCTTTTAATAAATACGAAAATATATTCAAGGGCGCGTGATAATATAAATTTAGATTGTTGTCAGTGAGTCAGGGTTAAGTTGATAAGGACGCTATTTAGGACAAATTATAACGTGAATGAATTGAACTGATATCGTTGTGATTGGTGATAATAAATCAGGCTGTTATTGAGTCGTTTTTATTGTTTTAGAAAAATTTCCTGACACGGAATCATTTTGCCAACACGACTGAGATTTATTTGGAAAAGGTTAAGCTCTACTGCACTCTATTTCTAATAGAAACAAAAACAATGATTAGAATTATATAATTACGGAAATTTTGATATTTCTACGAAAATAAGAATCGAAACTGTGCTATCGTTTATTCAATTATAGTCAAATTTGGTATATTTCCTCCGAATTGTTTTTGTCAAAGACTACAACAAAGCCTGGCCCTATGTAGAGCACTTTCCCGCAATAAATTCTCTTTAATAAACTACTTACTATTTATAATCGGGTGAAATCAGAGATGCAGTATTTTTTCCGATTTTTTTCAGATTTTTTTATATAAATTTTATTATTTTCGAGTGAATGTATGTTGTGGCCTATATTTTCTATCACATATGTAGAAGAGATTGGCGCCTTTACACTTTCATGTTATTGTCATTACGATTTGTTTATTCTCCATCATTTGGTGTTGTTTTATTTCTGTCCCCGCACTCGTCTTTCTCTTGGTTCGATTTAAATAAAAATAGAAACGACAACCATAAATCGAATACCAAAGATTACCAAGAGGTCAATCACAGATATGGTCCTAGAAGGGAAACGACCTTGTTGAACAGACGAGACGATTACTACCTAGAGGACAATGCCTTCAACCCTGTTGAGGGCAACGGCATTCCACCACTACTTGTTCTTCTACCTTTTATCAAGATCAATGCACTTATCCATCGGTTAATTTATTTTTCGGTTTTTATATAGAAAAATTCAAAGAAAATTGACGGCAATAATAGAAATTTGCTGAAATGACCACGTGCTCGAATCAAATAATAATTACATCTATGTTGTTTGTATAAATCGCCTCTAGTTAGTTGCTTTTCACTGTCAGAGAGCTTTGACATTACCTCTTGGTTTCACCTAGTGCACTAGATCTCCGGGGCCCAAGAAACGGGTCATTGGTGGAGAGGACAAGAAAGCTTCATAATCAACATCATCATCACCAACAGTACAACGACCTCGCCACTCTATCTAATATCGTATTATACGAGAAAAATTCAAATATTTAGAAATGGAAAAGAATTCGATAAAACGTAAAAGAAGACGGGGGAAATCTTTTGACCTCGTAAATTATTGAAAGTTATATGCGTTTTAAATGAAGAAATTTGATCGAATTGTAAGGAAATCAACGAAAATCAACAGCATTAATTTCACTCGATTTTAGAAAATGATGGGAAATTTACGATCGATAACTATAAAAATCTCCTTTCGGTTTCGAATGAGAACTAGAAATTGAACATTTTCTGAATAATAATGAGCGGAATCGCAATGAAAATTGCCTAATTGTTGGCCAAAATATCCGAACAACTGTTTTTTCTAACGTGTAAATTTGCAAAGTCACAAATTGATTTACAGCAAATTACTGTAAATGATCGGGAAAAAAATCCGACAGAGTAACGTTAAGAGTTACAAATACAAAAAAATTAAACCTTTAAACAACTGACCTGATGGATAATTGCAAAATTAGCAAAACGCCAAAGGGACATCAGTGGAAAACAAATCGAATCCTGAATGTTCGTTTTTTTTGCGAAATTTGCATAGAAGCCTCTTCGGTTTCATATGGCGGCTAATCTAAAAATAATCCTGCCGAAATGTACATAATTTAATACAATTGGAACGCTGGACTTCTGTGAAGTCTAACAATAACAGACTTGACTAAATGTACCATTTTGGGTAACTTGTTGACTCCACTACCTATAAGTCTACATTTTCTCAACTTTGATTTGTACCAATGTTTTACTTTATTTAATCTTTTTTTCTCTCTACCTCGTCGCTCTTTCTTAATAAAATTGACGTAAATGCTGTACTTTGAAATATAATAATGTGACAGTCGGTATATGTAAAATGGGTTCGTTGACATTTTAGTGACGGCCTCTGCGGTTATTCACCTACTGAAAGTTGAAGTGTTCATATTGGTTGGATTTTATATTCTTATGTTGTTGTTCTTGTTGTTTGTTGTTGTTGTTGTACTTACTGACCCAGTGTTGATGAACGAATTATAAAGCGTAGGTTGGTTTCGGTATAAAACAGGTGTGGTGGTATGTTATCATTGGATTACCCAAAAAAAGAAAGATATTCGCAATTAGCAACAATACACACTATTAATGCATTGCATTGACGTTCTTTTTATTGTTTCTTGCATGATTTATAAAACAATATCGTAGAGGCATACTAATTTTTGAAATAAAATTAAAATCCAATTATAAATGGATGACATGTATTTTGTAAACGATTACAAAGGGAAATCGAACAAGATTTCAAACAAGAATTTTAAATTAATTGAATGGGAAATATGTAGAAACAATGAATAATTGTGTTAAATATATATTTATAATAAGAATAAAGGTCATCAATTACACAATCTTGAATATCGCAGATTTTTATTATTGTCAATATTATAACAATAATATTTTTCAACATTTATGTTAGTGGATTTCAGTGTCAAGGGCTCCAGATTAGAAATTTTAATCTCGCTATTACACCGAAATAAAGCGAAACAATTCGCAATTATTAACCGAAATTTATAGCCATTTTTATAGCTCTACGAGTTTTATTTCGGCACATCAACACCATGAATACAAATTGAATTGAATTCAATTGGCTTACATTCAAATAAAATACAATTACAGGTGGTATAAGACAATAAAAAAATTGGTAGTTTTTGATTTTATCATGTTCTACTATTAAAATGAGCACAATGTAGATTTTGTGTATCGAAATAGCGAATATTAAGAGCAGAAGCTTGTCAAAAATTTCAGTCATAGACGATGAATCACACACAAAAAATTCTTTTACAAGAGAATTCTATCGCTTTCAAATATGAACGGTTGTAGTAGTACACGTAAATGTAGGCTGGATAATGCAGGCAAAATTTTGAACGAAAACGGGACTTAAAATTTAAGATTTCAACAAGTCGAATCTGCCAGCCAATTGGCTATAATTTGAAGAATATTGCCTCAAAGTATGCCGTCTATAATTTAGATTGAACTTACTTTAGTACCTTTGTAGTCTGTAAATAAACTTTCTAGATAGACGATCTTTTTCCAAAATCGTTAATAAATTAATAGACAAACTTTCAAGAGTCGTAACTTTGTGACAGACCATCAAAACAACTCGATTTTCAATCAAAACCACCGTTTTAACTGTACGCTGATTGATAGTGGGGCTTAAACTGAAACGCATCGACTGTAATTTTCAACAATAACGGCTCAATCTACGATCAAATTGGAATTTTATGATTTTTACTGAAAAATTAAATAAATAAATATGCAAATATGTCGAGTGTAATGCAACGTAAAAAAGACTTTAGTTAGAGTAAAAAAGACTTTAGTTATATTAACAGAATCATAGTAATTAGAGAGAAGATGTCAGATTATTCAGCAAAAGTGTCATTTAAGCTTGACAGAAATGAATTAAAGCAGCCTATAATTAACATTCTGTTTGTTAAAAAACTCATTCAAATATTAATCGAATCTTAATTAAATTGATTGATTGATTAAATTGATATAAATCAGCTGATTTTTAGCTTTCTCAAAGTTAAGATAATTTGAGAATATCCATAGAAACAATTTGAAATAGGAGTAAATTTAAAGAAAACGCTTAATTACTACGTAAGCATAAATTTACGTGCTTCTAGGAAATTATTTATTGCTTTACCTCGTAAAATTATAGTTGGGAAATTTTATAATTACAGAATCGATTCTCAAACACGCAAATCGATTTAATAAAATAATCGTTAATATTTTAGCGTATTAAACGAATACGGATGCATTTTTCTCGCCGTGGTATAAGAATCTATGTTATACGAATCCTTGTTATTTTATACCATTGAAGGATTATGCTAGTTTTAAGCGTCAAATTTTGGGTAAAATTCCCATCTTCCCGTTGTTCGCCGATTGTAGGTAAATAATTTTTCAAAAATAAGCAACTTGTCCGTTGTGCTATACGAATCTGTGTTATAAGAAACCGTGTTATTTTATACCCATATCCAAAAGTTAATATGACTGAAGAATTATGCTATTTTTAAGCATATTTTTTGGCCGAGACTTCTGTGTAAGATACAGAATTTGCAAAAATTCTGGTTGTTGGTGGATTTTAACCAAACATCTCAAAAAAAAATAAGGAAAGTTACAGTTAACAGTTTTGAAATCTGTAATTACAGAAATACGACTGTGGTAAATCATTTCTACATGTTTTTAACAATTTTTTTTGTAATCAATTTAGATTGTGGACCCTAAATTACACTCGTGTATAGATCAATATCCGTGTAAATGAAAGATAGTAAAACAACCGGAGGTGTTTCACAGTATGTGTTTGTGTTCCGTGCTATTGGTCGACATTTACAAATGCAACAAAACTTCAAAGCAGTAGTAGTTGTTGTTGTAGTAGTAGTAGTAGTAGTGGGGCGCCGTACTACGAGTACAGTTTCATATTTACGTTGAGTACTGTTGTATGAGGTCAGCGACCTGACAGCCTTGGCTATGACTTCCCATTCATATAACTTCTTATGCAAAATTAATGGTAACCCACCCTCGTTCTACACGATATGCCTCCACCTGTGACCGTTTCAAATTAATATAAATCAAGGTATTTTCGCACAATTGTTTCGTGTTAAACCAGCTGTATTTTTACAAAATATACCCAGGTTGTTATGCAAATTTAAACAATAATAAAAAAATAGATTAATTCAATAAAAGGTAAATGTATAGGCGTGTATTTTTTGAAATATTTTTTAATTACTTGGCATTTGGTGTAGAATTCTTTATTGACGTGTGTTATAAACACAAAAAATTGAAAAGGTTAATCCAGATATGAAAAATGTAATAAAATGCAGTTTATTAATTGTATGATAAATTATAAAACTACGCCATATCTTTCAGATTTTTCCGTTGATTTAATTTTCCTTTTTCTTTCTACAATTCAAAAACCTTGTACCTTTTTTTCAATTCACTGTACTGTCACAGAAAATTAACACCTACAGTTTATAATAACGGGAATAAATTTAATAATTTTTCACAATTTCTATAACAAACACATTAGTTCCGGAATTGATTCTAATATTGCAGATTTTATGGTTCGATAATTACCAATAAATCAATCCTGCCATCAAGATCAACCCCAATTGTTAGAAATCTGGACTACTTATTAGTTTCTTTGTTGTAAATTTGATAAAATGCACAAGAAAGTTAATTTATTGAATTTGGGCACCTTTCGCAACAGCTACACAAATCGCTATTATAAATTCATCGTTTTTATTACGTCTGCAAAACGGCTTTATTTAAGCAATTCGATATCTTCAAGGCGCACCCATCAGACGATATATTGTCTATAGAAATAGGAAATGTTAAGCCAACAAACTAAAAACGTTTTTTTCTTGAATAAATCTCTTAATTAAAATATTGAGTAACAACCATCGACTGGAACCACTACATCAAAATATTTGCAAGTTTTTTCAAGCCTCATTATTATTAGTCATGTCAACTTTCCAAATTTGCCGAAAAAATGTCATGGGTCATATTTTTATTGTTTTTATTTTTTTAAAATTGTATTCAAAATTTTCAACAACAGTCTAGTTGAAACAATGCGGTCAAACCGAACACCAATGACAAAAAAAACGCACGCGTCTTTATGATCGCCAACGCCGAAATTCGAACAAAAAAAAAATCAATTTGGAGGTTCATTGAACTGCTCCCGATTCTGTTCGGATGGCAGTAGTAATGTTGCGATTTTTTTATTCAGTTATTCATCGTCTTCTTCGGTGGTTTAATTTTGGATTTTTTGCACGAATACGGGTCGCTACTCGATAAAACTGGACGAGATCGTCTACCTATAAGAGTGAAAGTATAATGTCCGTTATATGGCTAATAAGTTGGCTTATAACAACACATTAATACACACCCACATTTTTATCAACGAGTTCAATGAACCCGTCTACACAAGGTGCTTTAAGTTTAATTAAAACCGTGTTGATGGACCTATGGTACACTGACCCATGATTGTAGTATTTTTGTATGTGTTATGTCAGATTTGTGTACGTCAGAGGGAAGTTGGAGTGGTTTGAGACGATTATAACACGAAATTTTATGAAAATCAAAGATAAACGTTTCCAAAATAACTCAATTATGTAATTATACAAAGTTTTTTGTTGTTTAATTGGCTTGTATATTACCAAAAAATCGGTTATAAATTTAGCAAATCTACACCGAAAAATAACACCGACACTATTACGGAAATAATTGTGCAATCATGTTAATTCATACAAATCAAAATACACAAAACGTAGACGTGTTGAATAAATACCATTCAAATTATTTCGAAGAAAATTGCGCAATTTTCTCTAGAATTTGAGAGAATCTCCAATTTCGGCGAACACCCAAATATTCGGAAAAATTACACAATAAACTAACACAAAAACAGGGACGAGGTGGAAACAAGTCGGTCGGCTTTATCGAAAATAATAGTAAGGCTTTATGGATGATTGACTAGATGGATGGACGACGATGAAGATAAGAAAATATACACAAAAAAAAAACCGATTTAACTGTAGTCAGTGGGTTAGTGGACCACAATCTTTGTCTATTCTACATTTTCAATATGCGTGTTTAATAATTCTTTTCCTTTTCAATTAATTTTTAACATCGGTCTTTCTCTTCAACCTACACAAATTATCGACCATACCAGTTGAAAGGCGACATTTTTTTTAAAACGATTGTTCGATTTAGATAAACGAAAATAACAATATATAACGTCCGTTTTCTATGTTCACGAGATTTCAATGAAGCGGTAAGAAATGAACCAATTAAAAGCGAATTTTTTACGTTAGATATCAAAAAAGACAAGATTAATTAACAACCCAGATAATTAGAGTCCTAGTAATTTTACTCGTATTTTAGTTCAATTGGCTACCAAAAAAAAAAATCAAAATCATTATGGCCGATTTCTCCGAAACTATTAAATTTACATTCGATTCTCACGTCTACTCTGCGAAAATTATATCGAATTCTAGCCTACATCTATTCGAATATCGTGCAAATTGGAATCGTGTAAAATAAGACTTACTACTAAACATAAAACCTAATTTTACACCTTTAAAGCTCTCTGAAGCCTTGATAAATGTGATTTTTTGATTACAAACAACAAACAACACGAATATCTACCGTGCTATAGAAGTCTACTGTGTTTGTTGATTTTGGATAATTGAGCAATTTCAGGTGGACCCTATTTTCAAATTTGCCATAATTTATGTTGTTTTGAATAATTGCCAAGTTCTAAAGATGAAATAATTTGTTAAATTGTTGTGTTGAATTTGATTTGACCTCATAGCTACAGAATTATTAGCTACATGGAAGCAAATTATAAAAATTAGATTGTTTACAGTGAAACCTTTCCAACGATTATTTTCTTAGAATATATAAGCTATATATAGTATAAAGTGAGCGTGTATTTCCAATTATTTTATGAAATTCCAGTAGAAAATTGGTAATTTGGAAATTTATCAGAAAGTTGTGCAAATTTTCTATACAAATAATTAGTGGACTACCATCATAAAAGAAACAAACAGGTGAAACTCGTTATTATTTATGCAAATATACCATTTAGAAAAAAATTAGAATTTAGATGCATAGATATTAGTGAAAGCTAAGGGAATACCCGATAGTTCACGGCGACCTTGCAGTTCAACGACCCTGACGTGTTGTCTACGAAAAAGCCGGATTTTCTATCCAAGATCCAACAAGATCCATCAATCAAACAACAACAAACAACAATTACAACAATTGTGACGATCACTTTCAAAAATTCTCAAATAAAACAGATAAAATCTAAATCTTTTTGGCAACTTTCATAAATAATATTCAAGTATCGTGTTGTTTGTTGTTGTTGGTCGTGTTGTTGACTCGAATATGATACAGCCGGCGAGAGCTGTTGTTTGTTTGGGGTGACCCACAAAATCTTTTTAATAAAATAACGTGGGGCGATTTTCAAATGCTCAATCAACAAGTACAGTTCAACGACCTAACAACATCAAGAATTTTTGCAACAACAAATTAAAAAGAAAGTTAAATTTATATAAATATACGAAAATAAAATCGGAAGAAATAAATTACAACTTAACCTCAATTCTTTTCGGTCAACAAACAATCAATTTAAAAAAAAAAACAATAAAACATTAGAAAAATACCAACTTACGTCAAATATGTCCCGGACAAATCGTCCACAATTTACTTCAAACAACCAACAAAAAACTGGATGAATTAAAATTAAACACGATCATAACCTAATTTAGTTGTTAACCATTTTAGTTCAACAAAAGGAAATTGGAGGCGCTTTTGTTGAAAATTATTTAAACAAATTTCCAGTAATACAGAAATTTAATCGATAAAACTCACAAATAAACCCGCCCAAGATCAATTTCGATTATTTGAATTGAAAAATATCGATAATCGTCGATATTTTTGTAAATTTTAGAGATTTCTTGGAAATTTCAATGCTAGATCACGCGACAAACTTGAAGCATCCCCGGTGTTTCACTCGTCGATTACTTTGATTTTTGTAAATTTTCTAAAATAGAAAATATTACGAATTCTCCTCCATATGTTCGATGATCTTCTGGTAGAATCCTTTAAATTTCAGTTCTTCTACAGTTTTATCAGCTGCCTGAAACACACCAAAGGAAAAACAGTATAATTATTGACCTAAATTCGATTCAATCACCCGAAAATTCCAACCTACATTCCTTACACTTTCTATAGAATCATACATTAGAGCCTCCAAAGTTTCTCTAATCATTTCATTCCATAATAATTCGATTTTATTGGAGTATTTTCCCAAGAACATTAGAAATAAACAAGTACGTTGTCTCAATAATGGATCGTTATGTCGTAAATAATCAACAAAATTGAATATTTTATTATTATTATTGTTATTCGGTAGGATTATCGATTCAATTAATTCGTAATTTTCAGGGAAAATACGCAGAATTTGTGTTAATATTGAGATAATATCGGCAATTAAATTTACACGATTTTTACCTGAAATCAAAACAACAATCAGATAAGAAATAATAAAGGAAGACACGACTAACACGTCAATAACGAGCTAATTATCGTGTATACGTTGATTATCATTAAAGCATCACAAAATTGACTCAAGAATTCCTCATTTGAATAAACAAGATGTGTGATTAATAGATAAATACATTCTAAACACTGTAGAGATTCGTCTGTTAACTCACAAACACTCTGGAAATGATCAATAATTGGTGTTGATAATGATGATGATGATGATGATTCGTTATTGCGCACCCGGAATATCAATTTCGAAGCATACACCAAATTCGGTATCAATTTCACTTCGAGATACACCTAAAAATTCAACAAATTCAACGAATTTTAATAACCTTCGAAAATGTGTACTTTTTGGATTTGTTGTAAAGCCTCTTTGCCGATATTCTCAATAACAAACGGCAATGAGAACAATTTAGCGACATTTATTAAGACTTTCGGCGTTGAATTCGTGTTCCTCAACGGCGATATTAGAATATTTATCAAATTGCGTTGTGTTAAACTTGTTGTTTCACTATTCATCAATTCAGCCATTGATTTTTGTAGAAAAACAATCCATTCATCGGTCTCGATCGGTTGGTGTTCCTCATTAAAATTGAATTTAACTAAAAATTAACTCGTTAGTTTTTGATTTTCGATTTTAGAGAAAAATACGTGTAATTGGCGAGATTTCTTCAATTTTCTTATCTTCTGGCGGATGGCCCTGACTCTCTAGCGACATTTTTTCGATTTTCTCTGGAAGATTAACTTTAGCAGAATCGATCTTTTCGTTATTTTCAGGCGATTTATTTTGGATTTTATTCTTTTTTTGTTGTTCTTTAATTTGAAGCGTATTCTCCGATAAGACTCGAGTTAACGGCATTGTTGTATCATCTTGTAAGATCAATAAATGTCCATCGATAAAAGGGTGTTTCAAAATTTCCTCCCATTGTAGCCGTTTCGATGGATTCTTCTGTAGTAGACCTTTCAAAAATGTTGTACAATACGTCGATATAAACGTTGGCCATTGGATGTGTTCGTATTTAATTAAACGAATTAATCTCAATATTGAAGTTGTACAAAACGGTGGTTCACCCACTAATAACTCGTAAATAATACAACCCAATGACCATAAATCGGCGTTATGATCGTACGGTTGTTCTTCAATCAATTCCGGTGCCATATATAACGGTGTACCTTTCACTGATGTTAAAACATGTGTACCAGTGCTCATATTGCGTGCAAAACCGAAATCGCATAATTTTGCACGATTTTTCGCATCTAACAGAATATTCTGCGGTTTTAAATCACTTAAAACGGAAATATTGATGATTACAATAATTATTAATGGAATTCAAAGAATTACCGATGTAATACACGATGCGAGTGGAGATAATAAAGAGCCGAAAGTAGATCCCAAACGATCGGCTGTACGCGCTCTTCCGGCAAGAATCCCTCCTTACCTAGAATCGTATTCAACGCCTTATTGGCGTACTCAGTTATTACAACAATCTAAAATCAAAATTTTCACAATTTTTCTATTTTAAAATACGAAAAATTACTTCGTTCTCAGTCTCGAAAGAATCCAACATTTTTATGATATTCGGATGATTTAAGCGTCTTTGTATCTCGCATTCTTGGCGTAATCCTTTAATTTCTCTCGGCGATCGCCCCCTCTAATTATCAATGTATAAAAAATTGTTTTTTGATTGGAATTTCGAAAAATATTACCGTACAGATTACTTTCAAGGCGACAAATGTAGAATTCGATAGGATCTTGGCTTTGTAGACGCGACCAAAGGAGCCTTCACCTAACGGTTCAATTACCTCGTATTTATTCATATTTTCATAATAATTGTACGACTTTTAATCGTAATTTTTTTAAGACAACAAAAATAAATCAACATAACCTACAATGCTAGAATGTCAAATGTCTAAAATTAGCAACGTTGCCAGATTGAAGACAATTCATCCAAATTGCAGTAATTAAAATAAGCAATAAAATACTTGCATGAGAAAATTAAAAATCTAGTAATTTCACAAATTTTGAGTTGTACAAACTTATTTAACGTCATTTCTAAATGTTTAAGCCCAAAAATGAATAAATTATACTTTTCTTACTCGTAACGCATACTACTATTTCTAGAATCAATTGTAAGATGGCGCTCTATATACAGCGCCATCTACCGTCAATTCATTAAAATCAAATTTGACAGTTGTATTTATTTAGTTAGATTCTAATTAGCTTGCTTAAATTATCGATAAATTAATTATAAGTCAATTATTGTTATTATAAGGCGAAAAAATGCGGCCAAATATCCGTATAGAGATCCAGAATGATAGTATCGAACCAATGGAAGTTGGGGAAGAAGGCGACGACAATGAAGAAGGTGAAGTTCAAGATTCTGATAATGAAGAAACCGAAGTTAAATTGGGTACGACTACGAAAGATGTTGAATTGCCGTCAATTGAGGTGTGTTTCTATCAAATTGTCGTTAATATTTCGATTAATTGAATTTGTATTGGTAAAATTGAGGTTATGTTGTGTTTCAGTTGTCGAATCAAAAGAAATCGAGTTTCGTCACCGGGATCAATATTTTAGATAAGAAGGAACAGGAGAAATTGCAAGAGCGTGCGAAACGTTTCCAGTTGAAACCGGATGAAATTAAGAATTTCACCGATGATGATCTACAAAAATTATACAATAGTTTAGGTATTAATAAGAACGAAACAATTGTCCGTTTCGATACAATTCATATGTATGGGATAAATGGGATGACAACTGAGGATATTTTAGATTATTTTTTAAAATATGCCCCATTGTCGA
>JACDRP010000961.1:0-16771 GCA_013841185.1 Hycleus phaleratus | reverse complement strand
CAATACTTGCCAAGTTATGAGGAAAAATATTAAAAAAAAAAAATGTAAAAAATGTCAAAAACATGCTTCTATATTTCCTTCTGTAACTTTAGATTACATCCGAATTTGAAAAAATCAGATACGTATTTCCCTCCTTCTGGAAATGCCTTTTTAAATACCGTTTAGAACATTGAAATCCGTTGGAAAATAAAAAAGTTGTTCAGTTTTGAATCAGCCCTATTTAACTAAACCGCACCCTTAATTGTTCAGTATTTTTCGAGGCCCCACGATTTTGTTTCGTAGTTGGCTATGCCTTTGAGACGTATTATCTTAGCTTTCTTGGGACATTAACATCGACCAAATGTAGTAAAATAAGAACTAACCTACGACATTTAACATAATTTCGAGCTAAATTACCGTGGTACAACCGCTATTATCAAGTGGGACGCCCTGTATAAACATAGATGACAAATATCGTCACCATTATTAGTAGAAAATTTTGATTTTGTATCAGGAAAACATAAATAATAAAAGATTGATATTTATAAACATTTAATATACGATGTATTACTGGTTGTATATATGAACTAATTAAAAATAATTGTAATTAAGCTAATTTTAACGCCTTGGAAAACAAAAAATCTAAGACTAGCAATTCATAAATAAATAAAATGCATATTTAACGATTGGAGATAACCTTATCAAGGAAAATATGAAATAAAGGCTAAAATAAATTACACTATAATTATCATAATTATTGCAATAATTCAAGAACGTTATAGAAAGTGAATTAATTTAACAATACTCGAAATGGGAGCTTCAATAATAAATAATTGAAATAAATTGGTTTTTACGATTCAAGCTAAAATTGAAATTACATTAATGGAGCGTAAAAATGGTGGATGCGCCGGGTCAATCGAACGATACCTTCTAATTTTACCTCGATTTCTTCGAAATAAATTCGATAGATTGTCTGGATCTATATAAAGAGGCCATTGGTTTTATTTTTATCGCATTTCAGGTATTTACAGGCGAAAATACGAGATTATTTCAATAATTCTAATTGCCCACAAATAAGATTCGATTGATATTGGCCACGGGATTTGCATAAAATCATTCGATTGAATGCCTTAAAAATCGTAGAAATGTCCTTTGAAAAGGAATTGGCACGTGCGCAACTAAACCGCACGTGTACTGTTTATCAAAATTTCATTTCTATTGATTGTGGAAAAACAATCAACGACAATTTCGTAATTTCGGTAAACATCAGGGCTGAATAACGCCTAAATAATCAATTTCCAAGAATTCACGAAAACGAGGCGATTTGACCATAAAGGGAGTTAATTTGGAATTGTTGCGCTTATTTTTAGTCGCTAATCTTAATTACCGTTGGGAAATTCTAGTATATGAAATGTAAATTATTTCAGGTTCGAGCCGGTATGATTAATTAGAAAAAAATAACGGCTCTAATTGGAACAAATTAATAAAAATCGGACACGATTCCTCTTCTATACTGTTTTTTCTAGTTTAATTCAAATGCAAGCCATTAATTTTCTCAAGGACCATTATTAATTTTTATACAATCATAAAGACTTGGTTATGTCAAGTAAATTGTGATTTCTCCCAGATAAAACTGGATAGATCTAATGATTTGTTCGACAATAAACCGATAAACTCTCCGACTGGAATTTATCAGAAAATCCAACAATTTGACAATTTTACAGGCGAACATCCCCGATAAGGTGGATTTCGTTTTTTTTACAACAGTAAACCCCTTATCAACTTTACGATCAATAGGCACTTAAATTCTATCAGTAATTGGAAATAAATAAATAAATAGAGTGGCGGTTTTAACCAAATATGCGAAAAATTGATGAAAATCGACGGCCTTGCCATAACTTTCGTAAATACTCCAGAACGTTCGTAATGTTTTTGTAGCGATAATTTTCTATGGAAATCATTAAAATTGTGATAATAACAAAACGCATTATGTAAATTTTACAATTCTAATATTTGAATTCGGTAGAACAACGATTGTAAATTGATAAAAACAATAAACGTAATCTCTTATATGAGATTTTTTCGAAAACCGTAATTTAAGTGCACTATCATTGGAACAATAATTTTTCAATTAAGGGGGCCAATTATAACTAATCTTGATAAAGTCTATCATTTATAATTTACGTCAATATCGGCGAGTCTTCGATTTTTCGTGTAATTCCACCGGCAATTGAGGAAACGGAAATGCCCCCGTTTCGGTTTCGAAACGATACAATTTGCGAATTTTTGGCAACAATCCAGTGTTCGATTAATTTTATTTACATTTTTTCTCGTTAAGTATACTTAGTAATTTTCGTATTCGATATTAGGAATCTGCGCGTTATCCATCAATCGACACACGACTACTTAAGGATAGCCGGTTTGGAAAACACTCTAGTCCTGTTGTATCCATTCAAACGCTAACTATCCAAAAAATAATCAATGCGTCCAAACAAACACATAAAAATCGTTGTAAAATAGTGAAAATTTCGATTGGAAAATGGAAGGACGTTTCTATATCGAGCCGGTGGCAAAAGACAATGTCGGTATCGAGAATAGCGGTTTTCAATTGCAAGAAAATGGCCCGATATCGTCGTCCACCGATACTGTTGGTGAATTAGTGAATACATCAACTTCTTGTTTGTATGTGACGAATAATCCGGTACAAAAACGTAAAAAATCGCTAGTACAATTGACAAAAGAGGCCCTACCGAGATTGGAGAACTACAGGAATTCGCGAAGGGCGGCCAAACGGCCGTCATTAGGCGAATTACACGGCGATGATACCGTTAATAAGGTAAATTTCGATTATCGATAACACTAGTGTTACACAATATCGAATTAATATTAAGTTGACTTAAAATAATAAAAATCTGTAATAATAACGATAAAGATTTCCAATTTGGTTTAGTTAATACCGGTTAATACCTTGTCAAACATACCGGTTAGAGGTAATCTACTGGAGTCAAATTTTCGAATTCGTATCGATTATGTCAAGGTTTATTTAGTGTTTTAGTTAATTCGAAAATAAACATTGAAATTTGCAAAATTCAATAACAGACAATATTGTTTATCTACAAATATCCTTTTATTATCGATATCAATTAAAGATCAAGTACTAAAATTACGTTCCGATAATTAATATTGTCGACGAAAATTCAATATTTACCAACGGATTGATTAAATCACCATCCAGTTGTCTTGAGGAAAATACCGATTTGCATATTATTGAGACAATCGAATCGATGATGCCTTCCAGACGGTTTTGAGGACGTTTCAGCTCGTTGTATCCGTCAAATTTACTTAAAATACAATAAAATTGGACTATTATATCCAATTCCACCACAATTTGACCGATATTGGCAATTGTCAATTTTTGAAACGAGTTTTTCGTCGAATTTCCCCCGTTTTGCATCCCTGTTTTGGTAAAAATTAAACCCTCGAATTTAGGGAGTTTGGTCGAATTGGTATCACTGAAAATTCAATTGTCCGTTAGTTCCCCATGTCACTATTTCTTATTTAATTGAAAAATAAGATCAAGTTTTCAATTTACGATTTCGTTAGTATTGTCGGCGAAATTTCAATATTTACCAACAAATTGATTAAATTGCGACCCAATTGTTTAATTTAGAGTTACTTTGAGAAAAATACAGGATTTTCACACAATCCAGACATTTTACGTTACTTGGAGACTAAAAGTTCAATTGAATCGCTTATTTCAATCGATGATGCCTTCCAGACAATGTTATATCCGTCAAATTTACTTAAAATACAATAAAATCATAACAAGTTCGTTATATCCGATATTGGAAGAACCCCCCAATTTAATTTTTGATACAATTCCTCCTATTTTCCACCCCGTTGCTCGCTTTATTTGATAAATTTAGGGTTTTCTCGTGATTGGTATCGTTGAAAATTCAAATAACCCTCCAATTGTTCTCCTGTTCCCCATGCCACTAGTTTATTTTTATCTTACTTACCTCTTAACAATCATATTGTTTTGTTCAATAAAATTATTTGTTGCAAATAAAACATAATAAATTAAAATAATAAAACAGGAATTATTAAATATGGGGTGTACCCAATATTTTACCTGCTTTTTTATATAGTCGTAGCTTGATTCGAACATTTCTATACTCGACTCACTCATTGTATATAAGATTTTGATTAAAGAAATCTCATTGGTTCTCAATAAAGGCGCAAAATTTGAAAATAACCAATAAACACTCAATACAAAATTTTTGTGATAATTCAACTGTAATACCAACTAAGTAGAGATAAAGTTACTATATCAATTAGTTTATGATTACAAATTTGTGTAAAATATGAAACAATCTACCAAAATCATCGCCAATTACCAGATAAACTTGAATATCTTCGACAGTTTGATAGCTGTCATTTGAACCAACTACCAACTTTGAAAAATAAATTATCCCAACTATTTCCACACTTAAAATCGTTTTGAAATATCCATTTCTACACAATTTATATAAAAATAAGCCAATGCAAACTGGAAAAATTGAGTCGTTTTAAAACGTGAATTTCGTGTAACAGGAGCCGAATCCGAATGCCGACCAACAAGAGGCATCCCCAACGGGCCAGCATGAGGGCATCAAATTGGGTTGGATACAGGGTGTCTTGATCCCCTGTCTACTCAATATTTTCGGTGTTATGTTGTTTTTGCGACTATCCTGGGTTGTTGCAGAGGCCGGAATTGGTAAGTTTCACACTGTTTTTCAACTTTAATAAAAGTCCCTAAATTTTAGTAATTTAGTAACAATGACGTAATATACTTCTAAGCCATTGGTTGTTTTTAAATTCGCGCCTGTAGACAACCAATGATAATTCTTCAAATATAATCGTACGAGTCATCAATCTGTCTCTTTTTCTCTCTGAAGTTAGTATTATTAGCTCAGGAATTTTCAGAATATTAAGTTGGACAACCTGTTACAATGTCATTTAAAAATATAACAGAAATCTGAACTTAATCCACCTGTAATGATTCAGGAATTGAGGTAGGTTTTCCCAATTGCTTAATCATTGCTGAAAATTTTCAAGCGTTTTTCAGGACTGAATATTTTCCAATTAAATTAGTAATAACGATCCAGAACACCGCTAATAATTTGTAAATGAAACCGTTTTCCTTTGATTAAGTGCCAAATTGTTCTTGTAGATTTTTCAGTGAGATTTGAAAATACTGAAAATTCCCAATCTATGAAACATAATAATTTCTATGAAATATCAAAAATAAATAAATAAACAGAAATAAATCAAATGTAGGTGACCTGTTTTCATCGAATTTTTCAGGTCAATCGTTCGTTATCATCGGCATTTCAGCGGTCGTTTGCATTATCACCACCTTATCGTTATCAGCAATTAGCACTAATGGCGAAGTTAAAGGAGGTAGTTCTTTACTGTAATAATCCAAATTCGGTTGTATTATTGTTGGGATGAATTTCAGGCGGTATTTATTACATAATTTCAAGATCTTTGGGCCCCGAATTCGGCGCCTCAGTCGGTATTGTGTTCGCTTTCGCTAACGCCGTTTCAGCATCGATGAACACGATCGGCTTTTGCAACTCATTGAGCGATCTACTGGCCCAATACGATTTGAAATTGATCGATGGCGGCATCAACGATGCCCGAGTTATCGGCATTATTGCAATTATCGTAATGATACTAATTTGCGTTATCGGCATGGAATGGGAATCGAAAGCCCAGAATTTTTTGATTGCCATCATTGTCGCCGCTATGGTTGATTTTATCGTTGGCGCCATTATGGGGCCGCAGAGCGACGAACAACGGGCGCAAGGTTTTGTCGGTTTCAACAGTAAGTCCCGTCCATTGGGAAATTAAAATTGCACTCAAAATAATTGAATTTTTCCCCGGTTTTCTAGTGACGACAATTAGCGATAATTGGGGCTCGGATTATCGACCATTCGATGGTACTAATTATGATTTCTTTCAAGTATTTGCCATATTCTTCCCGTCTGTCACCGGAATTCAAGCTGGTGCTAATATTTCAGGAGATCTAAAGGTGGGTGTTATTGCTTCATATCGAAAAAACTTTGTCACGGCGTGTGTGTGACAAAGTTTTTTTGGACATGTGACAATAGTTTTGTTGACTGTAATAACAAATTGCTTTGATTATTTCCAGGATCCCGCTTCGGCCATACCGAAGGGCACATTTTTGGCTCTAATCTTATCAATGTTATCGTATGCTGTATTCGTTTTCTTCGCCGGTGCTGTAGCTTTACGCTACGCTAGTGGTAATGTTACCGATTTAATCGCAGGAAATTTAACTGAATGTGCCCCAAATTGTGTCTATGGGATTTATAATAATTATAATGTAAGTAAAAATTTTTCTTTACTATTTTAACTAAATATTTATTATAAACCATTAAAATCTAACACAAAATTCTTTATTATACTTAAATTATTCGTACAACGCTCTGAAACATAAATGTTTTGTTAGAATAATATCAATATTTATTTCGGGCACATTTAACAAAACAGAATTAACGATCGTTCTAAAATTTACGTACAGAATTTGTAAATATCAAAAATACACGGTTTAATTGAGATAATTAAAAGAGCAATTGCGCGATAAACCGCTGATTATTTTGTTAATTTTGCAAATTATCAATTTTAGTAAATCGTGTTGTATGAGTCCGTGTTATACGAGCCTAATTTTACGTGTTATATGAGTCTAATAAAAGAACGAAATCAAATTTGAGGTTGTTTCATTGACTCGTTTGATTTCACCATTTTCATTATTTATAATATATGAATCCGTGCTGTACTAGCTTTTTTTGCGTGTTATCGTGAGGTCTAATAAATACAAAACGTTTAGAAATCTGTAATTATTACAAATACCTTGAGGATGTTGTAAATATTTAAAAATAGTTCTAATAAGTTTATTGTTTCTAAATAATGAATCCGTGTTGTATTAGCCTGTTTTCGTACTCTATACGAATCCATATTGTTAAATAAGGGCAGAATCGAAATTTTGCATTATCTTGAAGATTGTGGCAATATTTTTAATTTTACCATTGTTTCTAGTGTTGGCGCCAATTTATTTTACTTATCTAAATCCGTGTTGTATTAGTCTGTTTTTGCATGTTATACGAATTTATACGTGTTATATGAAATCTAATCACCCAATTTTACAATACAATTTTCAAATTTAAAATTATTTCATGTACTTTAAAGATTTTGGCCAATTTTTGAAAGTAATTCAACTTTATTTAAATCCGTGTTCTATATTGTACAAACGTGTTATAAGTAGTCTCATAATGAAATTTTACGAATCGATCTTGAAGATTATGGCAATTTTATAAATAGTTCTAACTTTATTGTTTCCAGTATTAACTTATATATCTAAATCCGTGTTGTGCCAGCCTGTTTTACCGTGTTATACGCATTTATGTTGTATACATTGTGCAATAGGCTTTCGAAATTTGAGATTTTAAGTATAAAGATTTCGGTAGATATTCGTAAATCATCTTTATCAAATTTATTGTGTCTAAAAGTAGCGCAAGATTATCTTAAATCTCTACATCCGTGTTGTATTAATCTGTTATTGTGTGCTACATAAATTTAAGTTATATAAACGTGTTATATGGAGTCTATCTAACAATTAAATTTTGCAATATGATTTTAAAATAGGAGATTATTTCAAGTATTTTCATGATTGTGGAAAATATTTAGAAGTAGTTCAAATTTATCAAATAATTTCAAAATTAGTATATATCGGATTATTTTAAGTATCGACATCCGTGTTGTATTAGAGTACAAACTTGTTATACAGAGTGCAATAATTTCAGAGTCCGATCTTGAAGATTTTAGCAAATATTTAGAAATTCGACTTTACTAATTCTCTTGTTAGGCCACTTTACGAATCCGTGTTGTACAAACGTGTTATGTGAGGTCTAATGGTCAAATTTAGCCTTGGTAACTGTTTCAATGATTTAAAACTAGTACTAACTTTATTGTTTCTAAGTACGGACACCAGGTTATTTTACGTATCGAAATTCGTGTTGTTCAGCCATTTTTGCGTGTTATACAAATTTCGGAACGTGTTATATGGGACCTAATCAAATTTGGCATACAACATTGAAAATTTAAAGGTAGTTCTAACTTTATTGTTTCAAAGTACTGACGCCAGGTTATTTCACGTATCGAAATCCGTGTTGTACCAGCCATTGCGTGTTATTTGATATCAAAACGTGTTGTATGAGGCCTAATAATCAAAATTTGCGTACGATTTTCAAGATTGTGGCAAATATTTAGAAATACTTCCAACTTTACTGTTTTTAGTATTGGCGCCAGATTTTTTTACGTTTCAGACTAGACGTTCGGTGAATCTTTCGTTAATAAATTACTACTTTAAAGTCTTAATTTGCATTAAATTCGGTTATTGTTAACTCGAATTTTCGAATAAACTATAATTGTGATTTTCTTATAAAATCAACACCTTCAATTTAAACGATTTTTGCTTCTTTTTGCATTGAATTTATAACCATAGCAATATGTTCGATATATCGTTTAAATAAACATAAAATTCTATATGAACTGTAGCTGTATATCATCAAAAAATAATTTAATAAAAGAAAAATAAATCGTTTCCGCTTAAATGTTTATGAAATATTCGTACAATTTTATAGAATTATTTATTTTTCTTGAAATTTTTTAATATAATTCCATCGATAAATTCTTGTATAAAGACCTAGTTTCTAACTGGAATAATACAACACGGATGTTATTATGGATATTGTAGTTCATCCCTGTTTACACAAACACACCCTTATCAGATCGATTTGACGTCAATTATTCATTGCGTTTTTTAAATAAAAATGTTTGCACGTGTTTGTCTCTTTCTATTTTACAAAGAAAAATCAATATTTTTATTGTATTTGTCGAATTTTCATTTACAAATTTAATTGATTTCTACTGAATATATGTTACCCTAAAAATAAAACAGAGCCGGGTTGAATGGTCTCAAGTAGTCGTCGTTATTCGTATTAAAATTTGCTTTTAAAATTCATTTTCATTAGCGAAATAGAGGTCCTCGAAACGTTTATCGTTTTTCTCTTTTTATTACATTTTTCTACTCAATTATATTGAAATATTGATAAAGTTAAAGGTGACATTTCGACATTGTTTATCAATCACTAATAACAAGACAGGTACTTGTTATTTTTGTTATTAAAAACAATAGTCGAGTCGTTTATAATCGTAATTCCCCATTGGAAAAGTGTTTGCGTTATATTTTCGATAAATACTCAGATTTATCGATAAAACGCCACCGGTCTTTCGAAAATGCCGACTTTCATCGTGCAAAGTCACTAACGCCATCATATTGGAAGATATAGTCGTATTCTTTAATTTTTTTTAACAATCCGTTACTATGACAACGATAGAGATCGACAGGTTCTATTGTGGGTAAAATTGAAAAGAAACAAGCGTTGTCACGGTAACGACCAGCCAACTTTGATTGATTACCATGACAACACTAAGAGTTTTTATCTCACTCCCTACAATTCTATTGATCTCTAGTTGTTATGGAAACCAAGCGCCATAAAGTTAGAGAATACGATTGATAGATAGACAAAGTTCCAGTTGGAACAAAGCTAATATTAAAACAATAAAATTGGAGATAATTCATATCTACCCGTGTTGATACAACGAATAGTCCAATCAAATTTAATTTCCCCTTGTAAACAAACCAATTCGTTGAAAGAGAAGAGAAATTTCACAATTAAAAGACATAATTATTACAATAAAAACTTGTAAAAATTAGGTCATGATAACAATTTTTTTTCTTTTTCATTACGATTGCGTTGTCCTTTGAAATAAAAATTCAAATATCACCATATTTTGAAAGCTTTCGATGGAAAAATTTCCGAAAATAATCGAAATATTGTTGTTAAAATTAGCACCCAAACAACACGCCTTTATGGAGGTGTTAAAATCGCGACATTTAATTATTTTTGTTTAATGGTAAAACTGGAAAAAAATTGCCCAATTGCACAAAGTGTTGTTTGTTCTTTTGAGTTTGAATTGTAAGGCCAAATTATGACACTTTCGTTCTGTTTCAACATCAAAAATGCAACTTTTTGGCTAATTGGCCACATTGAATCGATAAAAATCGAGTCATTTTAATTCAATTTCCCAGTTAAATTCTAGTTTTCTCATAAAAATTTTCAAATTTCCGACGAGAAGACCAAATTTGACACTAAAAGTACTAAATCGTTTAAGAATTTTGCATTAGAATCAAATAAAGTAGTAAAAATTCTTCAGTATAAGACCAAAGTGCTAGATTTTTGCAAATTTTGAGTACAAGTACAATTTAGAGTACTTACATTTTTGAAAATAAAGCCAAATTTCTCATTAAGATCTGAAAATTTGGGATTATCTATGCGATTGTTTGAAAACTGTCGAAGTGCAATGTTTTAAATTTTGATTGTAAGCACATAAAGTTTCAAAATTAGGCTAAAGTTATCAAAAAATTGCAATTTTGTACTAACAGTGCTACTTTTTGATTGAAACCTTCTACAATTCTGTGATACTCTTCCAGTTTTCTCATAAAACTCTTCAAATTTCGGACGAAAAGACCAAAATTTAACAAGCATTACTTGAAATTTGACACTAAAAGCACCCAAGTATTTCAAAATTTTGCATTAGAAAATATATAAGGCAAAAGTACTACTTTTTTTGAAAAATTTTGATTATAACAGTGCTTAATATTTAGTAAATCTATCTGCGCAATTTTGCAAAATTTTGTTGAAGAGCAAAGAAAAGTTTTCAAAATTTAAAGGAAACTTATCAAAATATGCTAATTTTGAATTAATAGTGCTACTTTTTAAGAGTTCATAGAATGCTGAAATACAAAATAAAGCAACATTTTTCATTAAAATCTTCAAATTTTGGACCTTAAGTACTAAATTGTTTTAGAAGTTTGCATTGGAATCAAATAAAGTCGTAAAAATTCTTCAGTATAAGACCAAAGTGCTAGATTTTTGCAAATTTTGATAACAATTTAGAGTACTTACATTTTTTTAAATAAAGCCAAATTTCTCATTAAGATCTTAAAAATCGGGACAATCAATGTGATTGTTTGAACACTGTCAAAGTGCAATGTTTTAAATTTTGATTATAAGCACATAAAGTTTCTAAATTAGGCTAAACTTATCAAAAAATTGCAATTTTATATTAACAGTGCCCTAGAATTTTGTGATACTTTTGCAGTTTTCTCATAAAACTCTTCAAATTTCCGACGAAAAGACCAAAGTTTAGCAAGCATATCTTGAAATTTGCTACTAAAAGCACCAAATTGTCTCAGAATTTTGCATTAGAATCTATATAGAGCAAAAGTACTACTTTTTTTGAAAAATTTTGATTAGAACAGAACATATTCATCAGACCTATCTGCGCAATTTTGCAAAATTTTGTTGAAGAGCAAAGAAAAGTTTTCAAAATTTAAAGGAAGCTTATCAAAATATGGTAATTATGAGTTCATAGAATGCTGAAATATAAAATAAAGCAACATTTTTCATTAAAATCTTCAAATTTTGGACTTTAAGTACTAAATTGTTTAAGAATTTTGCATTAGAATCAAATAAAGTAGTAGAAATTCTCCAGTATAAGACCAAAGTGCTAGATTTTTGCAAATTTTGATAATTTAGAGTACTTAATATTTTTTAAAATAAAGCTAAATTTCTCATTAAGCTCTTGAAATTTGGGACTATTTGTGTGATAGTTTGAAAACTATCAAAGTGCATTTTTTTAAATTTTGATTATAAGCAGTTTCAAAATTGGGTAATTTTGAATTAACAGTGCTAGTTTTTCTCCAAATTTTGGTTATAACCACCTTGAATTTTGCGATACTTTCAAAATAAAACAAAATTCTTCACTAAAATCGTCAAATTTTGAAATAAAAGTGCTAAAATTTTCGAAAATGTCCACAACAAATTTTAAAATTCTACAATTTTTTTCCAAATTTTTCAGATGATGCAAATAATATCGGCATGGGGCCCACTAATCTACGCCGGTTGTTTTGCAGCAACCTTAAGTACGGCCCTAACCAATCTTCTATCAGTACCAAGACTCATCCAAGCCTTGGGCGTTGACCGAATCTACCCCGGATTGATCTATTTCTCGAAAGGTTACGGTAAAAACGGCGAACCCTACCGCGGTTACGTCCTTACGTTTATAGTGTCAGCATTGTTTCTTCTAATTGGTACGATTTTGGCCAAATTTTGAGAAATTTCTTCGATTGAAATTTGTTCATTTTAGGCGAATTGAACGCAATAGCTCCGCTAATTTCAAACTTCTATTTAGCCTCGTATGCTTTGATTAATTTTTGCACATTCCATGCGGCTTTAATCAAACCGTTAGGCTGGAGGCCGACTTTCAAGGTAAACTTGTTAATTTCAACGAAAAAATTGTTACAATTTTGAATTTTAGTACTACAACACATGGTTAAGCCTTGCTGGATTCTTTTTATGCATAGTCATCATGTTTTTAGTCAATTGGATATCGTCACTGATTACATTTATCGTAATTTTAGCCCTCTATCTTGTTGTAGTGTATCGTAAACCAGGTAAATGGGTTAACAAGTCAAATTTTTTGGCACTTATTGTTATTTTGTAGATGTAAATTGGGGCTCTTCCACGCAAGCCCAAATGTACAAAACGGCCCTAACAACCGCCCATAAACTGATAAATATCGGTGAACACGTTAAAAATTATAAACCACAAATTTTAGTACTAACCGGCCCTCCATCAGCACGTCCAGCTTTAGTCGATTTTGCTAATTTGATCACAAAAAATAATTCATTGTTAGTATTAGGTGATGTTGTACAAATACGTTTACAACATAAACAACGTGTTCAAAAGAATAATACCGCTTATAATTGGTTGAGACTTAATAAAATTAAAGCTTTCTATACGATGGTTGATAATGTTCAATTTGAGAGTGGTGCTAAAGCTCTACTACAAGCTTCCGGTATTGGTAAACTTACACCGAATGTTCTAATGATGGGCTATAAGAATAATTGGCGGACGTGTAGAAAAGAGGAACTTTTGGCATATTTTAACGTCCTACAGTAAGTTTAATTTTATTATAATACAGAGTGAGCCAAGTGGNTATAATATTATAAAATATATATTATTAATATTTATTCTATAATCACTATTAACACGATCTACTCGACTCAGTTAGTGATATTCTGGAACTTTTGTAGAATCGTTACTATGACAATGTTATAGATCAACAATCTTTTTCAATAGATTAGTCACTTTAATTTAGCTATTTCTATTAATTTGACCTACTACAATTTTGTACCGTTCCTACATTTGGACGTTTTCAAATGATGGATCTACCAAGTTGTCACGGTAACGGACCTACTAAAAGTGATAGAATACACCTGAGTTTTAAAAGCCAATTTACAATTTTTGCTATAATTTTTTGAATATTACTGAGAATTCTTTAACACTTGGAGATGCAATCGTATTCTGTAACTGTTTGGCGATTCGTTACTATGACAATGCTGGAAATCGCTTCTATCTTATTCTTTAGAATTCCATCACATGTACAATAGAAGAGGCAAGTAGATTATTCTAAGACTGTTGATTTTCAGCGTTGTCATGGTAATGTATCATCAAAAAGTTACAGAATACGACTGATAATGGTGGTTGTAAAGAAAATCTTGTACGATACTTGTTTTAAAAGTGATTTTATTTTGCTTGTACGGTTGCTCCACTAGCAAAGTAGAATCTCACTTTTGATACTCGTATTACAAATAATGTTAATATTGTTTACAGTGCAGCATTTGATAATCGTTTATCGGTAGCTATACTACGTTTACGTGACGGTTTAGACTACAGTAAATTAACAGGTGATGAGCATGCTACAAACGGTACATCAGTTGAAAATAGCTTGACGCAACCATACATTACAAGTTTAGGAACTAGTAACATGTTGCATGCTGATTCAAATTTAAGCTTAGCTGATATAGGAAAAACAGACGGCGTTAATAATACTGTACAAACCATACCGACAAGTACGATCAAATTTACAATTTTCTATCGAAAATAATCTAGAATTTTACACATAATTGAAATTTACGATCAAATTTTAGATGAAACTAAACGGACCCGCGGCCTATTCGATAGTATCGTTAACAAGAAACACAATTCAATACAGAAAAATACAGTAACCGATTCTTCAACAATTGTACCGAAATTCGCAATGGACAACATGGCGTTATTTAAAACGAAGAAGAATAAAGGCAATATTGATGTTTGGTGGCTTTATGATGATGGCGGTTTAACGATGCTACTACCTTACATCATTTCAACACGTCAGAATTGGTCTAGTTGTAAATTACGAGTATTTGCATTGGGGACAAATAAAAGCGACCTAGAAGCTGAACAAAAATGGTAAATACTTAAACATACAGGGTGAGCCGAGATGATGGCCTATTAAAAGTGTATGGGATCGTATTTGATGGAATCCCCGAAATTTCGCTAGAAGAGCGAATCCCATCGGTTCGAATTTACAGTTTTAATAGACCATCCTCTTGGCTCGCCCCGTATACAATTTTAAACAATTTTTGTTTCGACAGCATGGAGAATTTACTGCTTAAATTCCGCATTAATTATTCGAGTTTGAAGATCGTCTCGCTCTCCGATAAACCGCAAGATTCAACAATCGAATTCTTCAACAACATCCTGAACGATTTCCGAACTAATGAGGAGATTAGCGAGAACGATTGTAAAGTTTCCGAATCGGAGATTGCAGCACTTCAAGATAAAACCTATCGACAGTTGCGTTTAAGGGAGCTTCTTCTAGAAAATTCGAGCGAAGCGAATTTGATTGTAATGTAAGTTGTTTGATTATAAAGAAACCTTGGATTTTATTAGAGTTTTGAAAAATTTAGGTCATTGCCTATGCCAAGGAAAGGTAAATTATCAGCACCTCTATATATGGCGTGGTTAGAAGCGTTAACGAAGGATTTGCCGGCGTATTTGTTGGTGCGCGGCAATCAACAATCGGTTCTAACATTTTATTCATAGGATTAATGCAATTTTTATACCCAATAATTTATTTGTTTATTCATAGCGACTAATTAGCGTTAATTTAGAAATAAACACTTTTTATATAAATCCGGGTTTTATTTTTTGATGCAAGCTTTATTTCTAGTTGGAATTCTTAAAATTTGTATAGTAAATTCACGGATTTATTACAAAATTTTCGAGTGACAGAAGGTTACCGAACATAATTTCCAAAAATCTGATATCCAATAAGACTTTTCTGTTGACCCAAATCTTACCGACAACCTTCTATAAAATTTTATAGCAGAAACGTGAATTTAGTTTAACATTTTTACATAACAAATCTCACAAAAACAACAATTACGATTGAATTATGTTTAAAAAAAAAAGAAACTCTAGTTAATTATCCTTGTTATTGTTTTATAAATCTTAAAATAACAATTTTAATGGGAACTACAGGGGAATTACCGTGACGTAAAGGTATTTTTTATAAAATAAAATATATAAAAATATATGTTGTTGAAATATTAAAGTGAAAGAGATTATAAATAAAACAAAAATAATGGAATGTTTAATTTAGCAAATTAATTAAACAAAAAATTGATTTAATTGCAAAAAAATTAAATATCACAAATTGTTAATAATATCAATGGTCACTTTAAAAAAATTGTTTGTTCTTGCAAATTTCATTTTAAAACACACTAACACAATTATACAGGCACATTTAATTTGTGTTGTGTACTTACAATTATTCTTATGTTACTAAACCGATTGTTCAACTGTAATACCAACAGAATTATTGGAATTTCATAGAAAACTATTAGGGTAAATTTGGAATGTTGGTAATGCCCTTTATAGTATCGTAGCTTCATTCAATCACTTGAAATTACATTAATAAATGTCAAAATGTAGTGATGTATGAATCAAGTTACGATACTATGTATTAAAGCAGGGCCATCGAGGTAAATTATCATGGTACAGCTTCATTTAAATGGTCCTGGCACTTATTTGATGACTTGAAGAGCGATTTGCGAAATATAAGAATTAGAGATTATTTTACCAAAATTGGAACACTGTAGCTCATCGAAAAGTTGGTCAAAAAACTGCCAATTTCCCATTTTATTGCGGCATAAAATGGAGAAAAACGAAAAACATTAATGTGATGAGCATCTTTGAGTGAGTTATTTTATTTGTATAGCTCGTTTTTAACCAGCTACATGGTTCAAAATTTGCTCAATTGATCTCCAATCCCCTATAAATCATTATTCAAATTGCTAAGACCATTTAAGTGAATTAACATCCAAAAAATGGCCAGTTTTTACAAACAAACAAGGCTTGGCAATGGAAATTGTCTAGTGAAAATTACAGAATACCACCGATAAATTCGCTTTATCGTCTAATATTTAAATTTTTGAGTTGCTTTAAAGTGGTTTTTATTTATATTTGGGAAATCTGTATAGAATTTGGTCTTGTTTTTGTGTAAAAATTAGCGACAATATTTTTTAAATATTATTCAGATGCGAAATATTATTGAAAATTCGACTGAGTATTTTTTGTTGTTGTTAAAACGAAGTAGTTTTAGTTCAATATCAATGTCAAATTTTACATATTGCCATTGATAAGTCGCTAATTTATAAATTTTTATGTACAATAGATTTTCTCAAACAAACAACAAACTATTGAAATATTTAAAA
>JACDRP010000960.1:0-15247 GCA_013841185.1 Hycleus phaleratus | reverse complement strand
CCCCCCCCCCCCCCAGTTTTACTATTACTATTATTAGAATTGTACAAAATTGGAAATCTATAGGTTGATTTAAATTTATAGCCATGTGTTTGAGATGTAATGTCGTAGCTTTGTTCGAATATTTGAAAAGTACGCTAACAAATGTCAAATTTGGTAAAAATATGAACTAATCCACGACATTACCTAACCAAATCATAGCCAACTGCTAAATTATAGAAATACACTCGATATCTCTGTCTTTTATTATTCGTAAAGCACAATTCACATATTACAAATAAAATTATAGTTCTATCTTTGTCTTTCTTATTGTACTTAATCGAAAATAAAACAGGGTAAAATATTACCCCCTCTCCTTTACCACATTTATTACTGCTGGTAGAAAGGAGATAGACAAAATTAGAAATATACAGGGTGATTCATAATTAGTGAAACATTATATACGATTTCCAACAACAGTCGTAGCTTATTTCATATTTTATAACATTTGTTGTTCAATTGAACAACAAACAACCGAACCAACTTACGACTTTACGTAATGTAACACAGCTAGTTTATACCAAATAAAGTCAGATTTACACAGTGGAAAAAACTAGAAAATTGCACTAGTTGATTTTGGCGGTAAATTCGAAAATATTCTCCTTTTTATTATTTTAACTACAAAAAAACCATTTAATATCCAATAATATCTAATAAAAATACAGACTGTTCCATCTAATACTGGTTATAATGTAATAAAATTACTAAAATAGGCCACATTAGTGAATCATTCTGTATATTTGTGGTAATCTATAAACCATATGGTTTTTTCTGGAAATTTTTGCTATAATAATTGGTCAACTTTACTAATTATTCAACAAACAAACAAACCAACAAAAAAAATCATTATCATTTGTTTTTTCTGTTGTTTTTTTTTTCTAAAAAAATTTTTTTTTTCTATTTTGACATGATAATGATGATCAAGATCCATATAGAAGTTATAAGCGAGAATTTTATACATATATACATAGACATATAGGTATATATAGATGGCCATGATATATGGCCATCATGTAAAGACCCCCTGTTGATTACCACTGTATATAGTCGATGTTTGTTTGTTCGTCCGTTGGTTGGTTCGTTGTTGTTTTGTTTCTTTTTGTTTTTTTCGTTTTTAGACTTTCATTTGTTTTCTTAAACTTTTATAAAATATCAAGTTAGATGATCAAACAACAACAACACAACAATAATAATAATAATAATAAGAGAAAGACATATCAGGTGCGACAAATTGTCTTGTACGATTTTTTAAATTATGAACTATTACTATTATTATTACTATTATTACTATTATTACTATTATGACGATTATTATTAACCGTCATTAAAATAAATAACGAAAAATTTTGAAACAAATAAATGGTAAATGATTCGTTAAAAATAATGATACTCATTTATTCATTTGTTTCTCATATTTTAATTATTACCATTATTATTATTATTTCATAGTTGGCCATGTTTTTAGTATGCAGTGTTGTAGCTTAATTCATACAGCACTAGATTTGACATTTTTAAAACTATTTTTCAATTGTTCTACTATGTAAGAAAAGCATAGCCAACTGTTAAGTAAAGTATCATGGCCTACTCTGTATAGATATGTTTTTAAAACCAGTGACGTACCATTATTTAAATTTATCAATTCTCTTTTTTTTTTAATAGTTAAATATAAGTCAAGTTGATCCAAATAGCTGTTTATTTACGATATTCATTTGTTTCTCGTTTTTCAATTATAATTGCTATTATTACTATCAATTCATAGTTGGTTATGCCTTACTGATAGGCAGTGTCGTAACTTGATTCATACAGTAGTAGATTTGATATTTCTACAATTTTCAACTGTTTAATTATGTAAGAAAAGCATGGCCAACTATGCGTCCATTCTATTATATCAAATCTACCATGGTAATTTATTTCGCACAGTTGGCCATGTCTTGATTACATTGTGTCGTAGATCGATTCATATTTAACCAAACAACAACCGAACAAAACTACACATACTTCATATTTACCAAAAACAATGGCCAACTAATAATCCAAAGTAAATTTCCATGGGACACTCGAATTAATAATAATAATAATAACAATAATAATAATAACAATAATAATAATAACAATAATAATAATAATAATAATAGATAGGAGTCAAGTTGATTTAATTCAAATAGATAAAGTATACATATATTTATGGATATATGTTGTTTTTTTTATTTAATAAAAATATGATAACAATAGTTGTCTGTTGTGATAATAAATTAAATTATTTATAGGTACACATCCATAAATATATGTTATAATAATAATAGTAATAAGAGTAGTAATAATAATAATCTATTGTGGGGATAATTGCAAATCAAGTATGTGTGGATTTTTATTATCAACATCTAAACTTAAATTATTACTATTATTATCAATATTATTATTATTATTATTGGTAGTGTTGTTGTTATTATTGTTGTTAGACTATTACAACAACACCAACAATAAAACAACACGAAAACAACTCATAAACACGTGTTGTTGGTGTTGTTAAATGGCCAATTTGAGGTTGTAATTTCAACTTTATTTCTCCAATAATTATCAAATTAGATGTTGTTGTTGTCGTTTTTTTTTTTTTTTATTATATTGTTGTACAAAATGTTGTAAAAATTTGGTTATTTCAAAATTTTTGTCCATGTATGTACTAATTGTTTTATTGGAGGTTCAAAAAAAATCCAATTACGGTCCTGTCTCTTATTTTTTAACGATTATACCGCGCTAATTTACCCCGTAGTTGGCCATGTTTCCATTATATAGTCGTAGATGAGTTCATATTTTTGTAAATTTGACATTTAATAAGTGTACGAACAAAACTACGACAATACCTGAGAAAAACAAAACCAAATTATATTATTTACCAATTATTTTGTTTGATTTACTCGATTGATTCACGAAATATAAGAAAAAAAATCTCATTGGTTCTAACATAAAGGCGCAAAATTTGAAATTAACCAATAACCTAACAATATTTGATTTAAAAACAAAACAAAACACTTGGTTTTCTATAAAGGCGCCAAATTTTAAAACAATCAATGATTTAGAAAAATGTCATGTGATAATTTAATTGTAATATCAACTAAATATAAAAGTTACTAGATTCGTGAAAGTTAGGGACTTTTATTCCGTTTGAGTTAGTGAATTGCAATTGTTTTGTTTTTTTTTTTTTTTGTTTGTTGCATAAAATCAATTTTACAGTAAATCAATATTGTGGCAAGCTGCGAATTAAACCATAACCATTTTGTTAATCCGTAACGTTCTCAATTATCATAGTTACCATTGCTTATGATAAATATTTTGTTTTGTCCGTTAAATTGATGGTTATATACAGTGCAGGCAAATGCAATTACAAATATAGAAAATTAAGAAAAATAAAAATATGCTTCTAATTTGTCATGCCAATTGTGTATATCTATCGTATCGTAGATTGGTTCATATTTTACTAAATTTGGCTTAATTAATTTGGCTTAATCTACGACATTACATAATTAAAACATTGCCAATATCTGTTAAGCGAAATTGATAGTTGGCTGTGCTTTGTTCATGTAGTGTCGGAGATTGATTCGTATTTTATCAAATTTGACAGTTTAATTGTATTTATCAAACATATGAATCAATCTACGATACTAACTGAACAAGGCGTGGCTAATTGTTAGATAGAATAGCAATAGAATCGGGTGTGGCTGTGTTTTTAGTTAATAGAGTCGTAACTTGATTCATATTCTACTACTACATTAACATTTGTTTTTATTGTGGAATTTCAGCTGGAATCTACCAACCTAACAAAAATTCTAAGAACAAAACAAACGTTAATCCGAATAATTATAAATATATACACTGCTGGCAAATGAAACTAGAACCACAAAAATTGAGAAAATCAAAAATATGTTTGTAATTAATATTGCCAATTGTGTATATTTATCAAGAGCAGTAAGCGAATAAGCGTGTATAATATAGTTGGCTGTGATTTAATTACTTAGTGTCGTAGATTGATTCATATTTTACTAAATTTGCTCTGTTGTATTTTTAAAGCGTATCAATCAATCTACGACACATCTAACACATAGCCAACTGTGAAATGAAATATTTTAGTAGATTTTCTATCTTTCTCCGATTTTGATTTGTTTTTATAATAATAACTGACAGTTGGCTGTGCTTTTTGGCCTGCTTTGTTATTTACTACATTTGTTTGTTTGAAAAACAAACAAACGAATCAAGTTACGACAATACTTAATTAAGGCATAGCCAACGGCGATATTATACCGTTTTGTAGTGCCATCACTGTATATTGAATGTAATTAAATTAATAATTCGTTAATTACCAACAACTGAAAGATAAATTTTTGACAAAATTTTCAGGTTAGATTAATGTGTTGCGATATGGTTTTTATCATGCAATTTCAACTTGTAGATATCAACTTGACAAAAAAAAAAAAAAAACAAGAGACGTTAATCCGAATAATTATAAATTTATCGATTGAAACAATGAAAAATTATCAATTTTTATCATCAATTCCTCTCTTATATAAAATCAACTATTCTATCTCAGACATACGTACACATATATAGATCAGTATTGTTATCATTATTATTATTATTATTACTTTTATTATTTTAAAGAAGATTTTTTGCAAAAATTACCAATAAAGATTAATATCAATTTTTTATAATAAACAAAAGCTACCTTGAAGCACATCAAGATAATTGATGATTTTCTTATTTTCTTATTACTATTATTATTATTATTATTATTATTATTATTATCATCATTACTATTATTATTGATATAATTTTTAATTCTTCGCCTCTTGTAGTCTCCGTTTAAGACACAGATTTCAATACAAGATCAAGCAACAACAACGTTAAAAACAAAACAACATACAAAAAGGGGTAGAGCAACACAGAAAAAATCCTCCAAACAACCGTGAAATGGCCGAAATTTACATATTTTTACGTGTATCAAGCAGAGAAATTCCCACAGATATTATACCCCCAATTCATATTTAAAAAATAATAATAATAATAATAATAAAAAAAGAAATAAAACAAAGCAACATAACCTCAATTTTTTGTTTTTATTTACAAATATTTATACACACAGAAATATTTACAAGAGAATTTTTGGTCTTACATTTAAATATTTGATCACACATTTTTTTTTTTTTTAATCTTATATAAAAACTAAACAAATATAATCATCGACCAAATTATCACAAATTTCGATAGAATAATCAATCCGGTAAATTAATTTAATTTAACAAAAATAAATTAGAAATAATTTAATTAGTGTTGTTATTGGTTGGAATTCGGTGGAGTATAGCAACCCATATTTTATAATATTTGTTGGAATTAACCAATAGAAACACCGAATTTTTACAAATAATAAACAATTGAATTCGAATCGTCGATTGTTATTGGTTAGAATCGAAAAATTTACAGTAGATCACCATAGCAACCTAATTTTTTATTTTAATCGACGAATAAATTTGATTGGTTGTTGATATTAACCAAAATATGGCAATTTACCATGGCAACTTTTCCAATAATTGAGAAATTAACCAATAAAATACCGAATTTGTAAAGTAACGAACAATTGATACTAATCGTTTATTGTTATTGGTTAGAATCGGCAAACTTTACAGTAAATTACCATAGCAACCTATTTTGTTATTTTATTCAACAAATAAATCAATAATTGGCGCTGTTTTTGAATATTGTGACGCAATTCTATCACTTTTAGGTTAGATTACCATTGTTTAACAATTATTATCGAAATTAACCAATAAAAACAAACAATTGAATTGTAATCACGTATTTATTGGTTAGAATCGGAAAAATTGCAACAAATCACCATAGCAACTTATGATTTTCTTACATAATGTCGTAGTTTTGTTCATATATTTACTAATACATTAACAATTGTCAAATTTAGTCAAATATGAATCAAGCTACGACATTACAAGTCAACTTATAGCCAATTATGTAATACAATTGATATTTTACAATAATTTTCGAAATTAACCAATAAAACAACGAATTTCACAATAATAAACAATTGAATTCAAATCCTGTATTGTTATTGGTTAGAATCAATAAATTTATCGCCGGTTACCATAGCAACCTTATTGTCCATTTTAAATCGGCCAATAAATAAATCCATAATTGGCGCTATTTTTGAATATTGTGACATAATTTAATTATTTGATTGGTCATTGATATTAGCCAATAAAACGATAATTATAATTGAACTAATTGTTCAATTATGGTGACGTCATTTATCAACCATTCAATTTTTTCAATACTGGGTGTATTTCACAGTTGGCTATGTACTTCTAACTTAGTGTCGTAGATTTGTTCGGCTATTTCAAAAACACATTAATGTTAAATTTAATAAAAGCTACGACATTGCTTACGAAAACACAGCCAACTGGGTAATTTTCGAAATTGACCAATAAAAACAAAGATTTCACAACAATAGACAATTGAATTCAAATCTAGTATTGTTATTGGTTAAAATCAATAAAATTTAAAACAAATCATCCATTTTGTTATTTGAATCGACAAATCAATCGATAATTGGCGCTATTTTTGAATATAATTCGACAATAATTAGATCCAATTTGATTGGTT
The DNA here is from genome assembly GCA_013841185.1 of Hycleus phaleratus. Lineage (NCBI taxonomy): Eukaryota > Metazoa > Arthropoda > Insecta > Coleoptera > Meloidae > Hycleus > Hycleus phaleratus. The sequence goes on along the minus strand of JACDRP010000960.1, from coordinate 8,548 downwards.
GTTGATATTAACCAATTAAATATGGTTGGATCAGCGTTAGTTAATTGACCAATAAATAAAACCAAAATTGGCGCAATTTTTGAATATTAGAATAGAATTTAATTAAAATTAAATTTAATTGGTCGTTATTATTAGCGAATAAAACAATAATTATAAGCGAATTTAGAGTGACGTTCAATAAAACAAATGAATTTATTTAATATCTCAGTTGGCTGTTTTTCTATTTCAAAAACAAATTAGAAAATGAATCAAGTTATAATTAACCAATAAAAATATGGATTTTCCAACAATAAACAATCGAATTTAAATTTTGTATTGTTATTGGTTAAAATAGCCGATCACCATAGCATTTTCGACAAATTATCGATAATTGGCGCAATTTTTTGAATATTGCGAATTTGATTCGTCGTCAATATTGGCCAATTGGACGACAATTATAATTAAATATCGATCGAAAATCAATATTGATAATTTTCGGAATCGTTGTCGTACAATTAGACAATGACGTCACATAGCAACCGTTAGATTTTTCTTGTTGATTGGTGGTTGTCACGGCCATCTTTGCTTAAAAATTTCAAATAATTAACCAATCGAATTTAAATTGTTTTAAATAACAATTGACATTTTTTAATTTGTTGATAAACATTATCGATACGTTCATTTAAAATTTTAATACTTTTCTCCGGTAAAATCGGTAGAATATCTTGAATTTGTTTATTATTGAATTTCAAAAATAAATCGACCAATAAATCGCCGACATTTTGTCTAAATTTCAATTGTTCAATAATTTTGACAGTTGAACGCCGGAATAGACAGAGATTTTCGAGTAGATTTTGGTGGTAGATTTCGTATTTTTTCAACAGCCGATAGCCGTGCAATAGGCCACTCTCATTATCGAGAAAAATTAGAAGATTATCGTCCAATTTGCGGGCCAAATTGTGCGCCGGTGCGTCCATTATATTGCTGTTCCATTGGTAATTGTACAAATTGTTAACAATACGATCCAAGTTGGCTGTTAGATAGTCGAATATTATCAGATCGGACCATTGCGCCAACTCGATCAAATTCGTTATATTATTAACGAAATTATTATCAATGAGCGGAATTATATCGAATTTGTTTAAATGTCGCTCATTCGGCCGCAATAATTTCGGTATATTTGCACTATCTAGATTGTTAATAAATTTGGTTATAACAACTGGTTTATTCATAAGCCACTGTGATTGTTGTATATCGTACAGTAGATGTTGCCATATTGTTAAATTGAAATCAATTATCGATATGGTTGTTGGTAATAGATTGGTTAAATTCAATATTTGCCCTAAATAAAAACTAAATAATTCACCTTGTATTTGATCGATATTCTGTCGATAACGTATACAACCCTTATTGCCATCATTAAAATAAATTAAACGATTCTGCATCCGTCCACAACCCAAATCTAATTTTACACCATTTATCTCTCTAATATATTGTTGAAATTGTTTATAATTATCTAAATTATAACCTTGGGGTAGTTCGGTTTCAATTAAATCACCCCAAAAAATATCATCAACAATATAACGATCAATTAACGTATGATTATCATTATTATTGTTATTATTTGTTAATAAACCACCATTTTGTCGATTCACAAAACTAACACTATTAAAATGTCGATTAATTGTACGATTCAAATCAATATAACTATGATTGTTTGTTTTGTTAATAAAAACCGTCCAAATACCACTCGATTCACTATTATTATTCAAATAGAACAAATTGAAGAATAGGCCGAAAAATAGGCCGACACTGAAGGCGAAAACGGCACTAATTAACCAAAAATTCCGGCAATAGCGTTTTTGTTGTTGTTGTTGTTGTTGTTGATAGGTTAGATTGACAATTAAATTGATATCGTCAAAGTTGGCCATGGTTTTCGAAATTTGTTACAATAACAATTGATCTAACAACAACACATAGTCGATTTGATTTGTTTGAACTGGTGCACTCGGATTTTTGTTGTTGTTATTCGTGTTGTTGTTGAATCGAGACTGTTGTGAGGTGTAGAAGAAGAAGACGAAGAAGTCGATGATGATGATGATGATGGAGAGTAGAGTGGGATGAATAACTAGAATATTTGGTTGGATAAAGATGGCGTATTGTTGTTTCATTCGAATTAGATAGAGATACAACAATAATAATGATAATAATAATAATAATCAAAAAAAAAAAAACAAACGAATTATAGATATAAGAATGAAATGATAGACGAAGACAACTGGAATTCCAACAATATAGAAATGGACGGTATTCTGTAAGTTTATTGATAAAAATCTCTATCCATCCGTCTATTTCACTCGAATTTTCGATATTTAGTAAATAAGTTCGATAAAGATAACAAATCGATTTGAAAATTTTTTTTTAATTGTAATAATCCGTTATTTTATTATATTTGTAAAGTTGGCTATGATTATACCGTTTCGTTGATTGGTTCGTACGATTGTCAAATTTTATAAAATATAAAGTAAGCTATGATATTACGTCATTAATGGTGATCTAGATTTTTTTTTTTTACTATATCGAGTGTGCTATGAGATTTTTATCTCGCAATCTTGATTCTTGTAATTGGCTTGATTTGGCTATCTAGTGTCGTTGATTGATTCATATGCGGAGGAAATTGTTGAAATTAGTAGAATATGAATCAATCTACGACACTAATTAACACAATTATGGTCGATAATTTTAAAATAAGTGTGCTATGATTTTTTTACCACGCAATTTTGATTTTTATTACGATAATTTCTTATCGTACAAGTTTTGATAATGTAATGTCGTAGATTGATTCATACACTTGTAGAATTGACATTTATTATATGTTGAATATATGAATCAATCTACGACACTATTCTACTAAGTTATAGCCAACTGTAATTTTTAACTATATCGAGTGTACTATGATTTGTTCGCCTCATAATCTTGCTTTTGTAGTGTCGTAGATTGATTCGGCCACTTTAATATCTTTATGTCGCAATCTTGATTTCTACTTTTAATTGGCTTGATTTGGCTATATTGTGTCGTTGATTGATTCATATGCGTGAGAAATTGTTGAAATTAGTAGAATATGAATCAATCTACGACACTAATTAACACAATTATCGGCGATAATTTTTAAATAAGTGTGCTATGATTTTTTTACCACGCAATTTTGATTTTTATTACGATAGTTTCTTATCCTACAAATCTTGATGATGTAGTGTCGTAGATTGATTCATACACTTGTAGAATTGACATTTATACATGTTGAATCAATCTACGACACTATTCTACTAAAGTATAGGCAACTATGATTTATAATTTTTAACAATTTCGAGTGTTTTGTGATTTTTTCGCCTCACAGTCTTGATTTCGTAGTGTCGTAAATTGATTCAGACACTCTAAAATTTTTATTACGCAATCCTAATTTTTACCATTATATTTTTTAACTGACTTGACTTAGATAATGTCGTAGATTGATTCGTATTCGTGAAAAATTGCAATTAGTAGAATATGAATTAATTTACGACATTATAAAACTATACCCAACTGTGATCTATAATTTTTAACTATATCGGGTGTGCTATGATTTTTTCACCAAGCAGTCTTGATTTTTAATTATATTTTCTTATCCTACAGGTTTTGATTATGTAGTGTCGTAGATTGATTTATACATTTGAAAAATTGACATTTGTTGAAATCAGTATGAATCAATCTACGATACTACATAATCAAGATTTTTAACTATATCTTGATTTTTACTATGCTGCTTTTTATCTTGCATATCTTGATTAGTCGTAGATTGATTCATATACTTGTAGAATTGACATTTATATATGTTGAATATGCGAATTAATCTACGACACTATTCTGCTAACGTATAGCCAACTGTTATCTGTAATTTTTGACGATATTGTAATTTTATCGAGTGATTTTTTCCACCTCACAATCTTGATTTTGTAACGTCGTAGATCGATTCATACAGCTGAAAAATTGACATTTACATATATTTAAATTTATAGAATACGAATCAATCTACGATACCATTCAACTGGGATCTGTTATTGTTTTTGTCTATGTTTTAATTGTGTATTGTCGTAGATTGATTCAGATATTTTGATATTTTTACCTCGCACTCCTGATTTTTTTATTACCATATTTTCTTATCTTACAAATCTTGATTACTTAGTGTCGTAGATTGATTCATACATTTGCAGAATTCACATTTCTATATATTGAAATTAATAGAATATGAATCAATCTACGACACTAATTTATTAAGGTAATGCCAAGTGTGATTCATAATTTTTAACTATATCAGGTGTGCTATAATTTTTTTTTACCACGCAGTCTTGATTTTTATTGATATTTTTCTATCCTACAAGTGTGTCGTAGATTGATTCATATACTTATAGAATTGACATATGTGAATTAATCTACGACACTATTCTAAGATATAGCCAAATATGATTTATAATTTTTAGCGTTATAGAGGGTACTATGATTTTTTTTCATTCCACAATCTTGATTTCGTACTGTCGTAGATTGATTCGGATACTTTAATATTTTTATCTAGCAATCTTGATTTTTATGATATTTTTTAATTCGTTTTCTTTAATTAAATAGTGTCGTTGATTGATTCGTACAGTTGAAAAATTGACATTTGTTGTTGAAATTTGTAGAATATGAATCAATCTACGACACTATTCAACTAACAATAAGTTGAGCCAACTGTGATTTATAATTTTCAATTATACCGGGTGAACTATGATTTTTTTACCACACAGTCTTGATTTTTATTATTATTCTTTTAATCCAACAAGCCTTGATTATATAGTGTCGTAGATTGTTTCATATACTTGTAGAATTGACATTTATATATTAAATATGTGAATTAATCTACGACACTATCTTACTTAGATATAGCCAACTATGATCCATTATTGTTTTTGTCTATGTCTTAATTGTGTATTGTCGTAGATAGATTCATACATTTGAATAAAATCGTAACAAATGTCAAATTTAGTAGAATATGAAGCAATCTACGACATTAACTAATTAAGTCAGAGCCACCTATGTGTAAATACGACATTATTGGTGGTAGAAATCAACACCCGCTCCCTAATTATATGTCAATTTCTCCTATAGAATTAAGTAAACATCCGCACTTTAGTAATAGATATTAATTTTTTCTAAAAAATAATAATAATAATAATAATAATTGAATGCGAGTTAGACAAAGATGTTAATTTATATCGGTCTTTATTTATCTAATTAGAAAGTGTGAATATTCTTTCGCTCTCCCTCTTTTCCCCTCTTTTTCTAACTCAATCCGCCCCTTAGTTATATATCATTTTTTCTAAATAAAACTGTTTCTTTTAATAACAATTGAATGAGTGGGACAAGGATAGATATTTAAATCTAAAAGTAAACATCCACTCCTTAGTTACTAATTAGTTATATTATTAATTTTTAGATTAAAATATTAACAATTGAAAATTAATTAGACAGAGATGGAATTTTAAATCTATCTTCATCTATCTAATTAGTAATAATCTATCTTTGTCTCTTTCTAACCTATTTGACAACTTGATAAAGAAGCGAAATAGCAATACATTCTCCAATAATTCAATCAATTAATAAATTAGCAGATAATTAATCAAAGTTGGCTATGTATTTGTTTCTAAGACGTAGGTCGACAACTTAATTCAGCCGTTTTCTTCGATTTTCTATAGAAAATTGGCCACACTTTCGCTAGGTAGTATCGTAGATTAGTTCGTACTTTATTCAATTTGACATTTGTTCTATCCGAATAAAGCTACGACAATACGTTTGTACCAAAGCTATAGAGAAATTGTATGTGAATCAAGCTACAACGTACGTAACCAAATCTATTGCCTTTTTTTCTTCGATATTATTGTAGAAAAAATTCCATAGAAATACGACAATAATAGATCATTGAATAAATTGAATCAACAAAGATGGAATATTGAAAATTAGACAAAGATAGATTATATTTGAAAATCATAAAGTCGACTGTGGTCGTTACCTGTTTTTCAAGATTTACAACAATTCATTCACTACTACTACCAGAAGACTACAACGACAAAAGAATAGAATAGACAGAGACTTGTAAGAATCCTAGTAGGCTGAATAGATAGATGGCTAGATAGATGGACAGATAGATAGATGAATAGATAGAAAATATATTACTATCTCTCTCTATTATATTCAAACACAGATAAAGCTGTCTTTTTTTAACAAAAATTCGGCTCGTTGTTGTTGTAGTCTTTCTTTATTCTACACCGCTGTTTTTTTCCAAAGTTGTTCTCATAGCTGGTTCGATTCTATACAATAATGTTTTTTAAAAGGAAATAAACACGAAAAAATAAAGAAACCAACCCCCTACAGTGTCAAAGGGGCATTTTTATTCCGATATCTCAACTTGTATTTGGACACACAAAAAGAGAAGAATTTCGTTTTTGTTTTGTTTTGTTTAACATAGTTTTCGGTTCAAACCACAAATATTCTAACCTATAATTTGCACCATCATCATCATTGAGGTTAATGTAGAAATTACCTTTGATTATAGCCTTTCAACACGTGTAATTTACCGAAATATCACCGTTTAATTAGTTATTTTCGATTTATCACCAGAACTAGTGACACATATTATTATTATTATTACCACCATTGTTATTATTATTATTATTGTTGATTATTTATTTGAACAAAATGGAGGGAAATGCAATTTAAACAACGATTGAAAAATTGTTATTACAACTTGTTTCCATCTCTTTCTATCTCTTATTATTTTATAATTGTCGTTCTCACTCTTATACATAAATACAATCGTGTTTCATTTGTTTCATTCATTTATTTATTTATTCATTTGTTTGTTGTTTATTTATTTCAAGAAACAAATGACAAAGAAAAAACAAACAAATTATTATTTACAATTATTGTTTTAATACTTTGATCATAAAAAATAATATTAAAAACAATATTTGTCTGGGTGATATTCTTGGACATTATTTTATGAATTTTATACCTATTTCATTTAAAAGTTATTATAATGACTGTACATGTTTGTTTTTCATATGTTTGTTTTTTTTTTTTAAACTTTATATGTAGACATTCTTATCTTCATTATTTTTATTATTTTCATTTTGTTAATCGTAAAGATGCAATTATAATTGTTTCGTATTTGTTTTGTTTTATTTGAATAGAATTCGATTTGAATTGCGCGCCAAATTCGTTGGAATTGATTGGTTGTAACAATGCGCATGTCAAATTATAATTACAATGACAGTTGGCTATGTTTTTGTTTAGAATTTAGTGTCCTAGATTGATTCATACTCTGTTAAATTTTTAAGTGCTCGAACTAAGCTACGATTATGTAGAGTCGTGGATTGGTTCATCCTCGATTAAATTTGACATTTCTTTGTAGTGTTCGAATGCAGTCACGACGTACTGAACGTATACTGAAAATTTCAATATGAAAAATGGCTAAAAATCGATAATCTACTGAAAGTTTCAGGGAAAATATTGAGTAAGCTGTGAAAGTTGTCTTGAAATTCACAATATTTGCATGAATTTCTTGAAAATTTTTGGAGACTCCAATGCTCGAATAAACGACAAACCCGTCTATAGTTATAAAATAGGAACAAAATCTACTGAAAATAAACAGAAATTTCGATATGGAAATCGCTGAAATTCTGAGAATATACTGAAAGTCTAAGGGAGAAAAGAGTACTACAGCTGAAAATTTTGTGTCCAACTGAAAAATTCTCTCAAAATTCTCAATATTCGTGGAGACTTCAATGCTCATATAAACTGCAAACCCGTCTATAATTTTTAATTATTACCAACTGTAGTTATAAAAGTTGAATAAAATATGAACAGCTGAAAATATACTGAAACTAAAAATTTCAGTATGAAAAATGTTTGAAATTGACAACAAACTGAAAATTTAATGGAAAAAGAGTGCTAAAATTGGAAATTTTATGTCAAACTGAAAAATTGTTTCGAACTTCACAATATTTTCAGGAGTTTCTTGAGAATTTATGGAGACTTCAATGCTCGAGTAAACCACAACCCCATCTGTAATTTTTATCTGTTAGGTACTAATTGTAGTCATAAAATAAGAATAAAATATGAAGAGTTTTGAAAATATACTGAAAATGAACAAAAATTTCAATATGAAAACTGCTGAAAATCGAGAATTTACTGAAAGTTTAATAGTAAAGAGAGTTGTAAAATTCAAAATTCTAGTTCAAACTGAAAAATTGTCTCAAAATTCGTAATTTTTTCACGAATTTCTTGAAAATTTGTGGAGACTTCAATGCTTGAATAAACTACAAACCCGTCTGTAGTTAAAAAATAAGAACAAAATATACTGGAAATAAACAAAAAATTGAAGCGCTGAAAATTGAGAATATACTGAAAGTTTAAAAGGAAAAAGAGCCCTACAGCTGAAAATTTATGTCAAACTGAAAAGTTGTCTCAAAATTTATATTTGCATGAATTTCTTCAG
>JACDRP010000959.1:0-16839 GCA_013841185.1 Hycleus phaleratus | reverse complement strand
TAAAATATATTGCAATTTATAGATCATTTCGTTACCTTTCCAATTATTGTTGTTGTAAAAAAATTGAAAATCTTTTGGAAAATTTGTGATAAACAAAACCAAATAGTAGACCAGGGCCGCAAAAGTTAACAGTCCGCTCTTGGGGTGGTAAATTATTAACTCGATTACGGTTAAAATTAATTGAAATTGTATTTATTTATTTACACAAATTCATGCAATTCTATAAATAATTGATAACACCGATAATATAGGTGCAAGAAAATCAAAATATTTACAAATTCTCCGTGGATGTTAAATTTTTACAATCATCACTCGCCTGATAATGATTATTACCGTGTTGTAGCGAATATTCAGGGACGGTCGTTAACGAATCCGGTCGTGATTTAGCACTATTCCTCGAACTACTCCGTACAATCGGTATTTCAACTGATACAACAGTTGTTAATAACGATCCCCGATGATTATTTCCACCTGTACTATTCGTTTTTATCGTACCACCATAATCGTATCCTGTACGTTTATATTGAGCACCGGCACCGTACGGTAATGGTTTACCACCGATTGCCCCCTTATGGCGTTCAGCTCGGTCTTTACACAAACCATAACGGCCCATCAATATAAAGAAATCACGCCGGTATTGTTGGGTCAATAGCGCATACAAACATGGATTTGCACAGGAGTTTAACGGATAGAAGAAGACTAGAAGGATTTTCGTTTGGGTTACATTAATCAAAGGGTGGCCTAGAAGGGCTGTTAGACTGAAGAAAGCGATCGGTGCCCAACATGCGAAATCGGTGAATACCAACAGGGCCATCCGTTTGGCCACTGTTAAATCCGACCGGACGGATGTTGTGGAACCGGTCCGGCCGCCTTCGCGTATCGAACGGTACATGCTCCCATAGCAGACGCAAATTAAAGCGAATGCTATAGCATTAAATGCTATCAATATCGATAAATATATCGTATCGGCTTTGTTCTTATTCTCCAACGGTAAACAGATGCTCGTTTTCGTATAGCTGCTGATGCCAATCAATGGTAGTGATGCCATCAATATTGCACAAATCCAACCGGCTATCATAACACGAACGGCTGTACGTAATTTTAGACGTTTATTCAAATGGATTGCCCATGTTATCGTATACCAACGCTCTGTTGTGATTATAGCTAGAGTATAAACTGACAATACATTTCCGAATATTGTTAATGTACCAGCTACGCGACAGCCATTGCCTGGAACAATAAAACCAACATTAAGTATTCAGTTGATTTAATCAAGTCATAATAATAGATAAACATATATGGCAGTCTGGGAGGATTCGTCATTTGATTCGCTCTTTTGTTGCCAATTCGAGCAAGAAATATGTTCAAGAACAGGTCCGGACTGGATCCGGCAGATAGGTTTCTCCCGGAGTCAATCGCTACTAGGAGGCCCATGCCTTTGCCTTTTCAATTTAAATGTAAACTTAAATATGGGGGATAATGAGCGATTTCTCGCTTATTTTTGGAGATGTTGCTAAAAATAAAACAGATTTAAAAGCAGCATTACAAGGTGAATCTATGGATTTTTTCAGTTTCGGAAAATTTCGGTTAAATTGTGAGTTATAGAGGCGAATTTTGAAATATTTTACAATATCTTTCTATTAAAAAAAGTGGAAACTTTGACAAACGATTTAGCGTTGGTTTGATAATGAAAATTCACGTTTTTGGGCTTGTTCGAAAGAGCATTTCAAACTGCATTAGAGAAATTTTATAACCTCGGAAAATGTAGTGGAAATTTGGTGTTATAGATGAACATTTAGAAGTTTGTCTTTTTTAATTCTGCCGTAACTCGGCATATACAATTTATTTGCAATGAATATAGGGTTAATCGATAGAAAATTGAAAAATGCAAGAAAATTTCCAATCGGTCTGGCAGTTTTCCGGAAAATTAAAGAAAATATCAAAAGTTTGTTGACGATTTCTTGGCTCAATTTTCAATAAAGAAAACTAAATGGAAAAATCATGTAGTTTTTCAAAATTCGCGAAAAATCATGAGGAAATTTTCACCTGTTAATTGTTTGGAACCAGGTCTTTTTCCAGATTGTAGACGGTTCTATGAATTTTAAAATTACGCTGCTGTTATATGAAAAAGTTGCTTATTTTTACGGAAAAATCCCGAGGAAAATTGGCTTTTTTGTCTCCTAAGTAGCGGATAGATGGTGCTGCTGTCACAATGTTGTTGTGTATGTGTTCTACTTTATCAACTGTTTGTGCAAGGGGACATTTAATTTTCTATGTTGAAAATTGTACAAGGAAACCTCCGACAAACTTTCGCTATTTCTCTTAATTTCCCGGAGAACTACCAAATCGATTGAAAAATTTCTTGCATAAGTGGAAAGCTTTTCTAATTTTCTGTCAATTCAACTCCGATTCATTTCAAACAAATTGGTAAATTTAGGAAAAGACATGTCGCCGATTTTCATCTGTAACTCAAAATTTCTATCACGTTTTCCAAAACTGTATGCTCTTTCAAACAAGCCTAAATATTTGAATTTTCATTGAAAAATAAACGAGAAATCGTTCGTCAAAATTTCCACTTTGTTTCGGGATTCTAATCCGGCCTCTTAACCAATGTTGTTTAATTTTCATTCTGATAGAGTTTATAGAAAATGGAAAGCCCTTTCCAAAGCTCCAGGCAGTTTTCCAATCGACTTGCCACTTTTTCGAGAAATTACCAAAAATTGCGGGTCTTTTTCGATTTAGTGTCGAATATTTAATAACCGATAACTCCCTTATTATTGTAAATATTGCAATGAATAAAACAGCATTAGAAAGAACATTTCAAGGAGTATTAGAGAAAGATTTTCGTTTTGGAAAATTGCANTACATAAACACCAACGAGTCGCTAAGTACAATATTGGAATAGTGGAACAGATGATATCGAAATTAATTCCAATTTATTAGGTACATGTGAAAAATTTGTGAACGATCTTTATAACATGATTGTCGTTGTTGATATGCTGGCCAGACCCGGACTGGGCGAGTTTCCGTCATTAGGAGGCCCATGCCGTTTTAAATTTCAATTTAAAAGAAAATAAACCCCAGTTTTTAAGCTTGGGAATATCGCAAAATTTTGAACAGATTTGAAAAGAGCAATTCAAGTTGAATCTAAGGAAATTCCAGTTGAATTTTGAGTTACAGAGGAAAGGGAGCTTCGTCATATTTTTGGAAAATTTTTATATTTTGCTCCGCCTTAACCAATCTTGTTTATTTCTCAATGATTTCGATATAGTTTACACAAAATAGAAAGCGCTTTCCAAATATTCCAGAAATGCCCAAAACGGTTTGCTAGTTTTCCGGAAATTGTCAAAATTTCAAGAGCCTGTTTTTTGATTAGGTGTTCAAATTTATTAATTTTCGTAAATAATGCAATAAAACAGCATTAGAAAGAGTATTTCAAGCAGCATTAGAGACAGTTTTTCGTTTTGAAAAATTGCACTCAAATTTGAAGTTATAGAGGAAAATCTACGAGCATAACTTTTTCCATATTTTTGCCGATAANTTACGAATGATTTTTCCACAGTATCCGAAAAATGAAAAGCGCTTTCTAAACCTCCAAGAAATTTTCCAATTGTCTTGCTAATTTTCCGGAAAATTGCCAAAAATTAGAAGGCCTGTACTATATCTTTTTTGATTTGGTCTCGATCGCTGCCAGAATTTAAAAATCGATAAGTCGCTTATTTTTGTAAATATTGCAATGAATCAGGCACTCTTAGAAAGAACATTTCAAGGAGCATTAGAGAAAGTTTTTCGTTTTGGAAAATTGCACTTGAATTTGAATTTATAGGTAGAAATTTAGGAGCATGATTTTTCCAGATTTTTCTATATTTTCGCCAATAATCTAGCCATTTTTACAAATTTACGAATGATTTTTGCACGGTACATAGAAAAAGGAAAGCGCTTTCCAAATGTTCAAGAAGTTTTCTAATCAAATTGCTAGTTTTTCGACCATTTGCCGAAAATAGAAGGGTTTGTTTTTCGATTTAGTGGAAACAGTATCAATATTTATTAATCGACAACTCGCTTTTTTTGGGATCTACATAAAATACCATTACAAAGAGAATTTTAAGAAGCATCCGAGAACGTTTTTGCTTTTGAAAATCGGATCTAAATCTTTCAGTCATTAGAATCTGTTGGAAAACAGGCAGGCAAACGTTAAAGGTTTGTCGCACGCCACAAATTATCAAGTGCGGGCTTTTGAATTTCCACCGGAATCAAATTTGTTCGAATGAAAAAAAAATTGTCGTTTTAATCGGATTTGAATTGTAAATCTCAAAGAGTGAACTAAATGAGAATTCGCATCGGATTGGGTTACAACGCCGATAAAGGGATTATTCTTTCTTATTTGCCGGAAAGATTAAAATATCCGAGAGTCAAACGAATATCCAAACATAGTTGTATTACGGCTGTTTTTTCCGAAGGTTACGAATATTTTTTATTGTCTCTCCATGCTAAATCGAAAACTTGTTTCATCAAGTTGTAACTTAAGGTAATCTATCCCAAACAATTACAGGGAAGATAAAGTTTTTTGCTTTTGTAATGGATAGTCAGCCGGTAAATGTTTGTTCGTGAGCCAGTCTGCTGCATTAATTATTTAAGACACTAGTGTTTCGTGCACATTTTCTACACAAGTATTTGACTTCTATTTGTGTTTGTGTTGTAATATTAACATACCTGAAACCACCCAAGGGGTCGACCTTTTCAAATTCCAACGAAATCTACATTGTTTATTACAACAATACAAAGATACCATTTTTCTATTAAAGACTAAATTCTATGATTTTATAGTTAGACAAAAGGAAAAATCTACAATAATCATCCCCTATTATATGAAACCACCCGATTTTAACCCGTTTAGAAAATATAATTATCCCTTTCTTCTTTACATTGTTCTCTAAGATCGTCCAATTTAATTACGACTTGCATTAGGGTAACGATAGAGACAATTTAAATTTATCGACTAATTTCCGTAAATGAATCGGAATTAATTTAATAATTCTACTGCAATTTTAAATAAAACCATAAATGAAAAATGCTCTATTACTTAATGAAATAAACCAACAATTTTATTTCTCAATTCCAAAGATTTCCAGTTGGATTTATTGATTTTGCACTTTTGGTGGATGCGCCAGGTGCGATCTAATCAAAACCACATTCAACCAGTTGCCTTACAATAAACAACTCCAACAAAAGCTCCGATTATTAATTTTGATCTATTCGACTTTGTTGAAACTTGGCGAATTTCTGAAGAACGCCTATCATTAAAATCGACTCGTTTATATGTAAACTCAATAAAAAGCAATCAGTCGGATGTAAATTAAGACAATTTTCGGTTGAAAAAGTCCAATAAAGCGCAAAAATTACACGTCTCTTGTCGCAAAACTGACAAATTTATTTTTCCAACGTCAAGAATACCGAATATTTCCCACTATTGTCGTGTTATATCAGGAGAAATTTATGAAATGTGAAGACGGGTAGTTTTGTTACGTGAGATAACAGTGGGTAGAAAAAATAGCAGCAATAAAGAGGTGAATGTTCAAATAAACTTCATGTCAGACTAATGATAGAATGAAATAAGGGCGAATAATAGAGATGATTTTAGCAAAATTGGAATTTTTAAGACTTTGATTTCCGTGGAATCGCTCCTATTTTTGTTAATTAACGCGAATAATTGGATCCTTACACTTACCACCAGTACAAACGTTTAATTAGCTAATTTATTGTTCAAGAAATGCAATTATTCGTCAAGAACTCTATTATTACAGTATAATTTTACTAAATGTGTTGTTAAAGGTTGTGGTCGGTGTATAGGAGGAAAATAAGCAACATTAAGTAAACAGAATATTGAATTGATGTATTGACTTTATGTCAATAGGGATTTTTGTATCGAAATGGAGTACAGTTAAAGTTAATCTTCGATATTTTTGTATATAATGGTGATGATGGTGACTTAGTCAACCGACGAGTAAAATAATCAAATTCTATATTTATTGAAATTTATTTTCAAAGCGGCGGTTTTTAATCTAAGAAATTGCACAGAGTTACTGTGAAGTTGAATGCAATTTAAAACCGACAATAAAACTTTATATTTGATCCTCGCCACTTTCCAGAGGCAAATTTCTAATTTATTCAAAATAAAATACAATATTTTATAACGTAAAGTTGTTCCACATATTGGCCGCGTGCTCAATCGTAAAATGTTCAAATTTTTGTAGTTTTACCAGTTAACCGACTGGAAATTTAACACGAATAAGAAGATTGATTTTTCGATAACGCGGTCTTGTTATTTAAGTAGTGCACTCTAGAGGTGTTAATTGTGATTACAAAATCATTGTGATTGTGATCGATTGAAAGAACTCTTGTTAGCGAGAGAAAAAAATAACATCCAAGGTCGCCATTAGCACTCAGACAACCTAGAAAATGCCCGAGAGTGGCCCTTTAAATGAGTGGATAAGTTATTTTAGTCTTTTAGTAAAATGTTTGAAAAAATTGAGTGAGAAATGGGTCAATTTATCTTTTTTGTTGATTTTTGAGATAATCTGGGCGTCATAAGATCATTGGTTTGTAGCGAATTTTGCAAATAAACCGTCATAAAAAATCTATTTTTAGAGAAAGATTTTCGAATTGTAGATTTTTTAAAATATTTCTATTATTTGAATAATAGATTCAACCAAATTCCTTTATGGAATTGTCAAAAATGGATTAATTTTGTTAATTTTACTGAATTTTGAATTGGAATCTTCAGTTTTCTAACTTTGTTCTTTCGTACTAAGAATGCGAATTTTCGCAAAATTTCCTGAATTGAATCAATGGAAAATGAGATTTTGATTTAATTTCCCAACACAATTTCAGTTTTCTCAAGAAAATTTCAAATTTTTGAGCAAAAGTAATTAACCGACGGAAATAAAGCGAATTTTGTTACACAAATCTTGAAATTCTACACTAAAAGTACTGAATTGTTTTGAGATTTAGCATTTGATTCAAATAAAGCGATAAAAATTCTTCAATATTAGCCAAAAGTGCTACTTTTCTTCAAATTTTCATTATTAGAGTCTAAAAATTTATCAAAATTATGCTTTAAAATCTTGAAGTTTTGGACTAATTGTCATTTTTCGAAAATTTCTTAATGTTGAAGGGCATTATTCCTCAAATTTTAATAAAATAGAGAAATATTTTCAAAAATCTATAAAAATATTGCTATGTTGTATAGACAGTGCTATTTTTTTGGAATTTTGATTATGACCACAATCAAAATTGTCCACTAAAATTTCAAATTTTGGAGCAAAAGTGCTAAAGTTTTCAAAAATTTCCATTAAAATCAAATAAAACAAAACGACCCAATAAAACGCGAGTTTTTTTATATAAAAGTCTAGAAATTCTAGAATAAGAGCGCTATTTTTTGAAATTTTGCCTTAGAACTGTCCTGAATATACCAAGTGTTTCATTTTGGACTATAAACTCCAATTCCATCGTTTGGTGAGTAATTTGAAAAATATTTTAAGGATTAACAGAAGAATTAGTGGATTTCATTTTAGCCAAATTTGAACCTCGTAGCTTACTGTGAAGATCGCTTGTTTCTACTAATGTGGCGATTTTAAAAATGAAATACGCATATAAAATGATTCGGACAGCAATTTTAGAGATTATTTGAGCAAAATCTGAGCCGGGAAGTTGGCCAAAATTCCGTATTTGTATCCATTAAATTCTAGAATAAACTCTTTCTAAAATGAATAAAAAACAATCAAAACCATTTTATGTGTAATTTGTTGAAAATTGCAACATCACAAACGATGAGCTACAAGATTCAAATTTTGCCCACAATCCCCATCATCTTAAAATATTTTTTAAATCAATGTTCAGTCAATTTTGAGTCATTCGATTTTGAAAATCGCCAGAAACGAACGTAATTTGACCAACTTTCAAATGAACTACGAAGTCCAAATTTTGCTAAAATAATCTCCTATAAATTCTTGAAATATTCTTCGAATTATTCGCTAAATAATGGCATTTACCATTATAATCCGGTACGTATTATTAAACTACATAAAACTTTATAAAATTCCGGTTGAAATTGTCCGGAATTTCGAGTCTTAAAACATTTTGAAAATCTCCACACCCTTCGTTTATTATTCTACATTAATTAAGTAGAATATTAGAAAGTTTCCGGTGAAATTATCCGTATGAAGTCGTTTCAGACGTCCGACTTTTAACGATCTTCCAGCATAACAATTGTAATCTCTTAATAATTTTCGAATTAATTAATTAGAATTAATTGAAATTAATTAAAATAATGAAAAGGCTTACCTTCTTGCCAGTCGATGGCATAATTGAAATAAGCACCAATCGAACAAGCATCGACTGCGGCAATCAATAATAGATGGATACCGATACAGAGATCGGCAACGGCCAAATTGCACATCAGAAATTTCGATACAGTTAATCGAAAATGCGACGTAACTATAACGATGACAACGAACAGATTTCCAATAACAGCCGATAATGATATGAACCATACTGGTATCCGTAGTGCCCAATTGCCCATTAGATCTTCGCATGGATTGAAAGCATCAGGTGCTGGATGGCATTTCACCTGTTCAACGGTAACAACAGTGCGTTTTTTAATAGAGTACCGGATATAAAAAACGAACTAAATCGGAACAGGTGGAAAAAAGCTTTTACCCGATTTTAGAGCCAATCTTGTCGTAACATAAAAAAGGCGAGAAATGTGAGAGTACTTGGGGAAATTCGGGTTTTTCTAGTTTCCCTACGAATAGACCGTTTGTTTGACTATCGTTTTTTTTAACCAACGAACGAATCCGATCGAATTCTAAAAACTTCTATCGAATCTAGATATTGCCGACGATAATTCGCGTGAAATATTTCCACTGTAGCTCGTATAAACTTTTAAAACTGTCAAACGCGCATAATAAATGCCCCGCATTCAGTACACAAGGTTATCACTATAAAAATACGTAAGTTATTGAATGAATCAACAAGAAACGAACCTCGTGGTAATTTCTGTGGATTTCACCGCAGACGGCGGTCGTTACCGGAAAGGCGTTGTTCAAATTCATCGTACTATTGTGGAAAACTTCATCGCCGTTCCATTGTTCATCATCGCCAGCATCATCATTTGGATTCGTTTCGGTTAAACTGGCATTTAAAGGCATCCAACGCAACAAGGATTTCAAATATGGATCATTGTTCTGTTGTAGAATATAACTGATTGTTGTATTTTTAGCTGTACAAGCTCGGTGTAGTTGTTTAACGAAACGATTATGACGCTCAAATTCCCACGGATTATGGGTGTGAGGGAATTTGAATGCACAACAATGGTACGGGTATGTTAGCCAAGCCTCTTTAATGAACTGAAAATTGGAGAAAACGGCGAGAATTAATTAGAGCAGTTTAAAAATAAAACGAGCTTTTTTAATAATCAATAAAATGACTATAAGAATTTACCTGAAAGTTGTAAACTGAAGGGAAAACTTTCAGCGTTTCAGTGTCCTGAACTTTCAGTATATCGATTTCGCGTAGTCCTTCTATAGGCAATTCCGTTATAGCCGTACTTGATAGGTCACTATAAACGTTAAAAATATTAAATTGTCCTAGCTCTAATTATTTGATGAGCTATTTGGAAAATCTCCTATAGATTTATAGGAACAACTTTAGAGTTTATTTGAGCAAAATTTGCGTCATGTAGCCCAAGGAAGTCGACCAAAAACACTCGAGTTGCAATTTTTGACAACCCCAACAACCTCCACAGATTCTTTTAAAACTTTGCCCTTTAAATTCTTGAATAAACTCGTTTTAAAATGGATAAAAAGGCAAAGAGCAGAAACATTTTAGAGTCACTTTAAGTGCAATTTGTTTTTGGAAACTGGGACGATCGTTTTCGGCCAACTTTCCGGTGGGCTACCCGGTTCAAATTTGGCTCAAATAACCCTAAAATTTATTGTTATTATTGCTTTTATAGGATGTAGCAGCATTTAAGGCTGCGGATCAGAACGCGGTAAAAAAGAGGAAACTTTGACCGATGGTTTTTCGTTCAATTTTCAATCAAAATTAAAGTTTTTGGGCTTGTTCGAAAGAGAATTCTGAGCTGTATAAGCGAGATTTTTTAGTTTTGGAAAATCTAGTGGAAATTTTAAGTTGTAGATAAAAATGTGGTAGCGCATCTTTTTTAAATTTTCCCCAATAACTCAGCTTATATCAACTTATTTGCAATGAATTGGGGGTCTAATTGATAGAAAATTGGGAGAAATTTCCAAATATGCGAGAAATTTTCCAATTAGTCCAGTTATATTTCGGAAAATTAAGAAAATGGTATAGTTTCTTGAAAGTTATTTTGCACAATTTTAAACAGTGAGAATTGAATACCATATCGTCGGAAAATTTATAGAGGCGCCACTTGGTGCACGAAAAAGCCCATTTTTAACACGATTTTCCCATGAAAATAAGTAAATTCTTCACATAACTACGTCATTAAAATCGATAAAATCGTCGACAAACCGGCAAGACCTGTTTCAAACCAATTAAATTCAACAGGTGAAAATGGCTAACAAATTTTCCCATGATTTTCCCAAAATTTTCAAACATTTGGGTCCTATCGCATGAGTAGCCAATGTATAAACTTTCAGAAAATGAGCCACAATTTCCGTTGAAAATTGCGCAAGAACCTTCAACAATTTTTTGTTATTTTTGTTAATTTTCCGGAAAACCCCCGGATCGATTGGGAAATTTCTGGCACACTCGGAAATCTCGTTCAATTTTCTATCCATTAAACCCCATATTAATTTCAAACAAACTGATATAAGCTAGGTTATGGGGAAAATTCAAAAATATATACTTCTAGATTTCCCTCTATAACTCAAAATTTCCGCTACATTTTCCAAAACTAGAAAATCCCTCTTATGCAGTTTGAAATGCTCTTTCGAACAAGCCCAAAATTTTGAACTTTTATTAAAAAGTGGACGAAATATCGTTGGTCAAAGTTCCTCCTTTTCCAAATTTTGATCCTGCGTTTTGAGTGAAACAGATAAAAATCGAAATGGATTTTAAACGGAACGTTCCGTATACAAAACGAAGCTAATTTGTTGAATTGATAATTAATTATGTAGAAATTGTTGAACATACCAATATTGTGAATGAGATTAGCATATAATTGCAAATAAATCAAATCAAGCTCGAAATTAATTCATTTTATGCATTTACATATTACAAATTGTATAACCGTTGATTAGAATTATTAACAATTACAAATTAATCAAAAATATTTTCTTAAATTGCCATAAAAGTTCGTTTTAAAGCACCCCGATAAGATTACAACAAGAGATAAATCCTTTGATTAATTTGTCCAAATACTTACATGTAACGCAAGCTTTGTAATCCATGGAATGCTCGTTTATGCAGATACTTCAGTCTGAAATTGCCCTTTAAACTCCTATAAAATCCAATTGAAACGTTTATAGTTTTCCCAGTTGTACTTCTCATTAGACAGAAATTATATCGACAACAAAATACAATTTTTACTTACAATTTAGCGATCTGTGAACCCGCAAAAGCTGCCTCTTCGACCACTTGTAAGTCATTATAATTCAATAATCTGCAAACAATCACATAATGAGGTTATTAAGAGTTTATTAATAGTTTACTATACAGAAAATCACACAAATTATGATTTATTTATTTTTAATTTAACGAAAAAACGACTTACAATTGTTCGGCTTTAACTCGGCTAACTTGCCGGCTCGAGATTTTTTGTATACGATTGTGTTCTAAATCGCTATAACAGAAATAAATACAATCAATTAATTGTAAGTTTATCGGTAATAAAGGGTGCGAAATTGACAAAAAACCGTTCAATTTGTTGATTGAATATTCGTTAAAGGCGGCAACAGGAGGATTCTTGTCTGTTCCAATTCTTTCAACTTTCCAATTTCCCACACAAATGGGAATTAGACAACAAAAAAGGACTACCTTAATCCGTGAGTTATTACAGTAGACGACATTATCGATTTGTTTTTATTAAACGTCCGATAAATGGAAGGTTTCTATCGACTTGGCGACAGTGATGGATTTCCTTTCCAGTCTTTATTCAATCGCGATCGATTCGATTTTAAATGCGAATTTTCAATTAACATCACCCGATACTGATTCTCTATAAAGTCTTTCAACTTTTTCTCTAGTCGCAAGTCGTAGAAATACAATTTGGTGGAGTAAAATCGTTAACAACTTTCAAATTCGCATTTAAATAAAGAAAACGGGAGAATACAACACTTGGAGAATTTTAAACTGGCGATACAAGAGTCTTGATCTTTTACAATACTGAATCTAGATTATGATGAATTTCTCATATTATAATATGAATGGGCGATATTCTTAGGATTTGATATCAAATTGATAATCTTAAGGCGCCGGGTTACAACTCGAAAAAACAGCATTTTCCATAAATGATTTCTCTTTCATTCTTCACTAAAAACGCAAATTTTCTGGCTTGTTCGAACGAATATTTCATGCATTAGAGAGATTTTATAATATTGGGAAATCCAGTGGAAATTTTGAATTATAAATGAAAATCCAAGCATGCTTTTCCTTATTTTCTAATTAATAATTTAAGCCTATTTTACTAGGTAGAGAGTTGAATTTTCTGAAGCTTACACATGGGAAATTGATTTAATTTCGGAAATTTGAAGGAATGTCCTCTGATTTTAGGGAAATTCGTTCGCCAAAATGTCTACATTTTCCAAAACTATTGAATTCCTCTTATCCAGTTGGAAATGCTCCTTCAAATGAGCCCAAAAACTTGGCTTTTGAGTGAAAACTGAAACAGCAATCGTCTATCGAAAATCCAACTTTTTTCGACTTGTAGCCCGGCTTAACAGTTCATATGTGCAAGGTGTTCGCCAAATATTGATTCCTGAAACTGAAAATATTGGAATATTCGACTCTTGTTATTCTATTGGCGCACCAGGCGTTAGAATATTGTTTCAGTAGTCTCAATGGACGTTTATTATTCGAAAAATTCGCACAATTCTGGAAGGATCCTGGTCCCTATAGAATCGAAGAGGGTAGATTTAGTTGTGATGAGTCTGAAAACCAGAAGATTTAATCTTCTCTAATTGGCCCATCTGTCCGGACAATTCTCCGATATATCAACGAGAAACTACCGAATTATCGTTTTAAAATAAAAATAAATCGGCTTAATTTGCAACCCCACTATCGCTCATTACATTGATGGGGACAATATGAAGAATTTACAAGTGTTTTATTGTTCTTTCTTTTAAATGTTTCAAACGATTTCTCTGCAAACACCTTGAATATTCAGCGTTTTTTCTAGTTTAAACAAATGAGAACACTCGGAACAGACTAGATTTCCCTAGGCGGTCTCTATTCTCTTAACTCTACTTACATCATGTGCAGTACCGATGATGTATTTAAGCCATTAAAATTCGGCATCTCTTCCAGGCCCGTATTAACGATGCGTCTGAAATTTGAAGAAAAATGCGCGTTTTAATATTAAAATCGAAATCGTTTTTATTTCATGTTGTTCATTAAGTCGTCCTGTGTTCAATAAAATGCCGTCCAATAAAACCGTCTAAAAACAAATCCAATTTTTTATTGCGTACAATATTTATATGTGTGCATAAAAGTTGGCTGGATTTATCGATTTTATGCCGTTTTTTCTTCGGATTTGATGAATTTTGTTGCGAAATTCATCAGACTTTTGTAGCAACTAAGTGATTCGAGTAGAAATTGCGAGATTTGTTTGTATTTTCAAATATAAAATCAAATTTGTATGTACGGTGATAATGTGCAAAAATGGTGGATGCGCCGGGTCAAATTTAATCATTTCTCTATTCAAAGCTCGTCTTTATTAAAAGGTAATTAATTATTTAGCACTTTTTGCGTTTAATATTCATAAATGTTGTATAGTTTACCGTATTTTTTGTGGAAATTCGTTAAAAGAAACCGTTCTGTTATAAATTTAATGCAGCAATAAGGAAAAAAGTCTTTTATTATAGTAAGAATCGATACTTTCCGACTGAATTATCGAATTCAAATAAAACTAAAATCTCCATATTATTATTAAATTGGAAATTTTCTACTAATTGGTGCGATTTTCAACTATATCAACAGATTGTTCGCTTTTCCTGTGCGCTACCTATAAATGATCTTGTTATTTAGGGCAATCGTACTGAAATTGATTTACAATCGAGTTAATGAGCACCTCGTGGATGGTGAATTCTTCCAATTTACAAGCTCGAAAATTCCAACACAACGATACTTCATCCATTTTTTCTCAAATTTCATCGGAAATTTGATTCGCACTCCTCAACATCCGACTTTATTAACTATAAACTGGCTGGATTTACCGTTTTAATCAAATCGAAGTCTTTGGTGATATTGCAACTTAGTGTCAGTGAAAGGACCAACGAGTAACGAGATCTTTACAATCCGATTTAATCCGGATTTAGGCCACATAATCCGGCACATATTGCACTGATAAACAGTGTAATTATGCCCAACTAACCCGGACAAATCGGCGCTAAATTGTGATTTTATCGTTGAAGTTGAGAATTTTTTAGCTTTGATTTTGTGGCGGTAATAATTTATCAGAACAAATTCTGTGAAAAATCGAAATAGTTGGAGACTATCTGGGGATATGTGTGCGAAATTGATAGACAGACGGCGATTTGGGGGTCATAAAAGCGTCTCATAGACAATGTTGTTGTTATTGTTCGTTAAAACCATTTGGATAAAGTAGAGGAATATTACACAACTTTAGATTAAAATGCAATAAATCGGAAGACTACTGTTGTTAATAAATTATCGGATATTTATTCACCGAGCCAATGTTCAATTCCAATATTGACAATCAATTCTTTCCGACAAACGTCAATATTTATCTTATTATTCTATCGCTGTCATTTCTAATGTATGAAAGCTAACACGGTTGTGGCAAATATATTTTATCAGACATTCGATGTATGGAAGAAGAATAGAAAAAAGCGATCGAACAATATTGAAATTCTAGTTGATTTAATATCAGCATCGATTTTAGTCCCTCGCTGCTATGATTAGATTAAATTCAATCAAAATTCCTACTTACAGAATTTTCAGTTTCGGCAGATGGGCGCTGAAGACTTCCGGCTGGATTTTCAACAGTTTCGGCGCACGGTGTATGTAACTGAAAATCGTCAATTATAATTTTATATAACGGAAAATTCCAACGAGTATTCGTAAATATACAATTGGCATTTGTGTTTAATTAATTCCAACCTCTCACGATTTGTATTTATTTGATTTTGTCCTCTTTTATTTCTCCCTATTGTTTGTTTTATTTAAGAGTACGGTAATCGATTTTATCTAATTGTGGATCAAACTTTTATTGTTGTTTTACTATTCCCATTAGACGGCAAAAGAATTTGTGTAATTTTCTAATGTAGTCCTCCACGAGTTGTTTTTTTCGGGGCATTTATTCAACTTACGACTATTTGTATATGTCGGATTTACAACGTTTTAAATTGGTTCAATTTAAAAGTTTTACATCAGTGGATTGTTTTATATTTTTTCCACTGGTCGGTTAATAATACACATGTCCCTGGAGTTTGAAAAAATTATAAGCGGAGAAGTTCAAATGGGTTTTTGTACGGTTGACGGGCCTAGTTGTGGGCAGTGCCGAACTGGACAAGTTCTAATGTTCGATTAATGGTTTCTCGCTTATTGTCCAAATGGTCAGAATTAAAAAGATTTCAAGATGCTCTCTCCCTAATGTTATTTTATTTACCTCCAAAACAAGCAAGTTATCGATTATTAAAAAGGTGCTTCGATTTTTGGCAATTTCCCGGAAAATTAACAAGCCGATTGGAAAATTTCTCAAGCACTTTGAAAGCGCTTTCCATTTCCTATATACAGTGCAAAAATCGTTAGTAAATCTGTAATATTGGCTAAATTATCGGTGAAAATATAGAAAAATGTGCGAAAATATAGAAACAAATCATGCTCCTCGATATTCGTGTATAGATTCAAATTCAAGTGAAGTTTTTCCAAACGACAACTTTTCTGTAATTGTCATTGAAATGCTCTTCCTAATGCTCTTCTATTCATTGCTTTATTTACAAAAATCAACAAGTTATCGATTATTAAATATCGATACTGTTTAGATATTAAATCGAAAAAATGGTGTAATAGAGGAGCTTAACTTTAGCAATTTTCCGGAAAACTAGCAAGTTGATTGGAATTTTTTTAGAAATTTAGAAAGCGCTTCCTATTGTCTAGGTACTGTACAAAAATTATTCGTAAATTTGTCATATTGGCTGAATTATTGGCGAAAATATAGAAAAACGTGCAAAAATATAGAAGGAAATCATGCTGCTGGATTTGGATCTATAAATTCAAATTCAAGCAAAATTTTCCAAAATAAAAAGCTTCCTTTAATACTCATTGAAATGTTCTTTCCAATGCTGTTTTATTCGTTGCAATATTTGGAAAAAGAAGCAAATTATTGATTGTTAAATATCAACATTGTTTGGACACTAAATAAAACAAAGATGTAACACAGGACCTTCAGTTTTCGACGATTTTCCGAAAAACTAGCAAACCGATTGGGAAATTTCTTACAAATTTGGAAAGCGCTTTCTATTTTCTATGTATTACGCAAAAATTATTAGTAAATTTATAAAATTGCCTAAATTATCGGCGAAAATAGAGAAAAATATGCAAAATTATAGAAAGAAATCATGCTGCTAGATTTCAGTCTATAAATTCAAATTCAAGCAAAATTTTCCAAAATAAAAA
>JACDRP010000958.1:0-16892 GCA_013841185.1 Hycleus phaleratus | reverse complement strand
ACAAATTGACGATTCAGAACAAAATTGTGGTTAAAAATTTCAAAAATTCACGTGTAAAAATAGAAACTCTTCTATAACGTTGATTGGGGTTTCTGATTGAAGAATATTTTAAGATCTAAGCGTAAAATTGATAATTTTGGTACAATAACTGACTTTCTTCTGAAGTGGGCCATGATTTAATCTTCGATTCTGCATTAAAAAACTAAAAATTCTGTTTCTAAAAATCTAAAATTTACAAATTACAGTAGCAATTTCTAGAAATGTGGACATTAAATAGGAAATGTTGTTCATTTTCGCGATCTTAGAGCAACTGTTAGAACAATTGTGGTCTAAAATATCAAGAATTGAACTATAAAATTCGCAAAACTAACTGACGAATGTCTCAAAAATTAGACATAAGTTGAGAATTTTGCTACAGCAATCGGCCTTCTCACAACCTGATCCGAGCCAGGATTCAACCTTTGATTCTACATTGAATTACAACAGCAAAAGCGTGCGCACCTGTCCCATAAAATAGGCTCTTAAATTTGGTAGTTTTACGTTTCTTTCCATTCTATTTCGATAATTGAACGTTGTCATCCCATAAATCCATCCCAGTGGAGCTTCCAGTTCAGAAACCAATTTCCGAATTTATTGTAGCTGTTTCTCTCTAAAGTTTCTATATGTTTTTTTTTAGAAAAATTCGAACTGATTGAACCGTAGAAAATAATAATCATTGGAATGAAGAATAGTTGAGTTTTACAACCAATACTAACAATAAGCCTGACGCTAGTAAAGTTTCCTATAGCATAGTGAATTCATGCCTTGCATTAACAATTCGATAGAATATCAACAGAAATTTTACATCTCTAAAAGAATTCTCTCTGTCTGGCTCGAGTTTTCTTCATTTGTACTACATTGTATTCTTTGGGGGATAAACGGTGGAGAACTTTATTCTGTGTACATACATTTTATCGAGCTTTATCTCTACGCTTAGAAAATTCTACATAAATGCAGTTATCCTGCAAAAATATCTAAATTTAACAAGTTAATTTTCCGCTATGTTCAATTAAATCGCAGAAAAATCCATTGGCTTGTTTACAAATTTGTCAACCCCAATGTAAATTTGTCTAGTCAACGCCGCAACGTTCATTTATTCCAAGAACCTAACTAACAATCATCCCTGCGGTGTTTGTTTGGGGTAATTTGTCCCGTGGATACCCTTTCGCTGCAAAATTGGCCCAAGGTAGGTCAACTTGGAGTACACGAACCGCAAATGTCGAATTAAATTCCAAAATAGTCGAGTTTTAATTAACATTCGTTACGGTTCAATCTTGAATTTTTCTAATGCGCATAAAAAGCGGTTGTAATTGAAATTTCTATCGAAGCTATCGATTCGTAGTGACGGCTGTTAGCTGAGAGGTTTCTCCAAATGTAAATTAAATTTTATTCACGGAACCAGAGAGGGTTACAATAGGGTTTCTTATACACCCAACATTGAAAGATTTATTGCGATTCTCATCTTCAAGTTCGCTGTAAAGTTGTAGAAAAACGGTAAGAAAACAACAAGCAAGTGATAAAAATCCAACTGAATAATGCTGATTTGTTCCAAGTTTGCTATTTCGTTTTGTATCCAATAAATGTTGTTGTTATTGTATTGATAAGGCGATTATTTGATTTGATTCTTCAATAAATTTATTCCAAATTCAGTAATAGAATTGTGGATTAGAGACGAAATTATTTAAAAATCTCAACCTGGATTTTTGGTAATTTAAAAGAAAACCTCTTAGAGAATTTGACTTGGAAATCGCCCAAAATCTCGGCTTTAATTCGAAAAATCTCCCAAAAAATTATAAAAATTGTGGATTATCTCTGAATGCTTTCCAGGAATTTTACAAATTCCATAATCGGTTTCTTACTCTTATTTTGTATGATTGTCTATGGTACTAATATTGTTAAATCTTCAAAGAAAGTTATAAAATTAGGATTTTCGTGGAAATAACACAATTTACGTTATATTTTCTTTTCCCTTCTAGTCTAACGTATGTTTTATGTCAAATAAATCTAATAATAAATCATCGCCCATCTGGGACCGATATTTTCCACATCAAACTACACAGAAATTTAACATTTAATAAATTTTCTGTAATGGTCTAATGTTTAATGAAAATTACAACACATATTCGCGTGTTTATCGATTATTAAAGAAATCTAAAGATGAAAAGAACAAGGAGAATTCAGATTTTAAAAGGAAATCTTACTGTTCGTCGATTTGTATTCATGTTAACGTTTAATCCCTTGAGAAAATCCAGAGGTGTAGAAATTGTCACGTCCAATCCGGAACTGTAACCTTAATTTGTAGCCTCTGTTTGATTTTATGCTTGTGTGCCTTTTCTTTTAATCAGTAAATCCGTGTTTCTTTATCTAATGCTAATTGAGTCTAATTTGTTTAATCCAAATGGTACAAATTGGCCCCCTAATTTAATTCAATAAAAACGTACAGACAAGAGATATTTACATGTTCTTGTTTACGGCCAATTTTCGTGTGGAAATTCTATTAATACGACCTGTCGGAAATACTAAAATTGATAGCTTTCCTTTAGATAAAACATATTTTAATTAAAAATCGGTAAAGTAGAAAAAGAATTACTTATTTGCATAAATAATTCATCACTTTCCAAAATACTGAAATATTTAGGGAGTTTTGTTGCCAATCCATCTTTGACGGGCGCGTAATTTAAAATCTTCAATTTCTATTGGTCAAATCGGGTTGGTATTCGCATTTCCATAAATTCTCCAAGCCTAAAATTACAAATTTGATTAAGTCCAGGTCAAAAACTGGCACATCCAACCCGGAATTGCACCCTGTTTGATTTTATGCATCAGTAATTGTAAATTTCCTCTAATTTGTTTAATCTAACGGATCCAAATGGCACAAATTGTTGCCCTAATTTAGTCGACTAAAAACTGGAGTTGTAGAAATTTCCATGTTCTTGTTGGCGGTCAATTTTCGTGTGGAAATTCTCTAAACATGACGCATTTACAGCTAGTTCTCCCGTCTAATCGGCACGTGTAAGAACGTTTTCGAATTTATGGAATTTGGCCGTAAATCTCGTCAGGTTCCTGGATTTGCACTCTTCGAATAAGACCTATAGAAAATTTATAACTGTCTTTATATCGGTTTTAGATGGGGATTTTATAAATCGTACATTCTATAAAATGCATGATCGTGTATATTGGTTGAATTTCCAATAAATTTTCCAATCTCAAGCTTATTCTACATTTGTAGGTTTTAATGTTTCCAGCTACAATAAAATTTACACAAGTGACATTTGCTTGGAGATATGTTTCTAGAACAATTCCAGTCGCCATTGTGGCACATCAACAATTCTCCAATTCTGGAATTCAACAATAAATAATCCACGAGGAATTCCAGTCTGTATTATTGGAGTTTCGTTAAGCGTTAATTCGAATTGTTCGTCAATATGGATTGCATTTTGTCGACAAATATCGATTGAAATCAAATTGAAAAACCAGAAAAATTTCATACTCCCTAAATTCACCAACCCCGACGACAGTCGAACTCATAAATATTAATCAAAATCAACTGTATGAACGGTAATAACGGGACCAGATTGGCTCAGAAAGCTCTACGACAAGTTTAATATTGACAGAGAAGGGTGTCTTCAAGCGAAAAACTTTATTAAATCGATCCAGCAGAATATAAAGCACTAATTAGAAGTTGCTTATAATTTGTACAATACGAAGAATTATGTAACTTTCAGTGAAATAGTTGCAATTTTAGCTTGCTTTCGAATATAAATTTAGATTATTAGATGTTTCCTTTTTGGAGGTTTTGAAAGCACTCATCATCGATCGTCAGCTTTTCAACCAAATTTCGCTACATAGGTGCAAAAAGCCAGACAGTTTAGACATTTTTCGTCAAATTTAAGAATAAAATCTTGACTTTTTGGGGGAAAATGTTCATCTATTTTAGTAAATTTTACCATTTTACCGATTTTCTATTATACAATTAGTCTTGAATGTTCATGCAGATTTTAACAAGTTTTGGTTCTAGATTTTAGTAATTTTTTAACAAATTTGGACTTTGAGTCGTTTTAAAGGCGGCGTCTTGAGGCGTTTAAGATTTTTCCAATCCAGATTTTAAGATATACCGTTTCGTTAACTTAATGTTACTAGCTCTTACTAATATTTGAAAAGTGACTTAAAAAAATTATGGATTTATAGAAGCCTCCTTGAAGATCATTTTAGCAAAATTGGAACCTTGTAGGTCAACTAGAAGTTGGTCAAAAACGCTCGTTTCCGAAGAAGTTGAGATTTTCAAATAACTCAGCATGGGGACCTCAAAACGTAAAGATCTCGAATTCGAAATTTTGGTTCGAAACTAATAACTTCCCTACCCTCTGGTCGGGAAGTTAATTAGTTCACATTTATCTCAATATTTTGAAAAACGGAAAGAACCTTTCCGGGCTAGAAGAAATGGTCTTTTCAAAAATCTACCTCCAGTTGTCGTAGTCCCAAGGACGAGCGAGAAATTGCGAGTTAAAATCGCCGGTCAAAATCTCGAGGCACTTTCAGTTTTATTTTTTCGTCATATTTATTCCAGAATGCAATACGAAAAAACCGAGCTACAAGGCTCAAATTTTGCTACAATCCTCCCCAGGAGGATTTCTATAAATCCTTGTAATATTTTTGAAATTACTCGTCAAATAAGAGATGTTCATGAAACAGTGCAACAAGCGATAGTAGTCGGAGAGTAATCCGAAAAATATTTTGGGGATTTATAAGGGAATTTCCAGAAAACATTCTAGCAAAAGTTGTGCCCCGTAGGTCATCGCTAAATTCGGACAACATCGCCATTTCCATCGCAATACAAAATAACGAACACAAACAACTTTGGGTCATTCTTGCCCACTTTATGTGTGCAGTTAGTTGGTGAAAATCGCGATATTGTCCGACGACTGGGTCGAGTTTTTGCTAAAATACTCCCTGGGGACCTGCTATTGCGATTTTTGAATTAAAATGCCGCCTGAAGCAGTCGGCTCGTCGCACAAGCCGGTTCTGACTGCATCATTATGCGGATAATCGTAACTCAAGATTACGTAGAGAATAAAGAAATGTCCCCATACACATTCGGTATCTGTCACTGTCAACAGTAGAATAGAAACCATTTGGAGTTGATGTTGTTTGTTGTTTTATCAACTAGTCTGAAGGAAATTTCCTTTAGTAATGGTAACATTACAACAATAACAACAACAAAAAACACCTTGCCTGGTAATAGACTTGGAGTTATTAAAGATGTCCGTTGCTCGAATTAGTTGTAATTTAAATACAGTCGCAATTAACTAATTGAGTTACTATTTGTAATTGTTTCTAATCAAATCCTTTATTCAAACGAGAATTACATTGTCTATTACCACTGTGTTAGAATAAATCCGAGTTGGGGCGTTTTTTCTAGTTTACAATTCTGGAATTCTAACACGAATCGTGCATCTTTAATCCTTCTTCTTTCTTATTCAATCTGGGCTTCAACTACAACAAAACCGTAGTTTTGTAGATAATAGAACGAAAATTCCGTGAGTTTCATGTTTGCATTTCCACAACAAATGAAAATGGATTAAATTGAAATTCAATAACACCATAAAAGCAAGCTAATCAATAATGGATTACAGGTTAACTTAGCGAGTTTCTAAAATTAAAATGACCATTATAATTATCTGCATTCAGTTGGAAATGTCAATGTGATATCGGCGTTGTTCGGACCTATATCAACTAAATTTAGACTACTATTTGAATTTAATTTTACCCAATTTGTATGGAAACAACCCGCTTCAAAAAGAAAACTTTTCGTTAATAAAAACTGACATACAGATGAATCTCGATTATTTCGGAAATTGTTATTGTGTTGTTGGTGATTTCAAAAGATTGTAGTAGAACACATCCAACATTCCTCCCTTAAAATTGTTGTACAATTCAACCGTTTCACAAGGGGGTATATTAAAATACCAATAACACAAAAGAACGTTACAGAAGATGGCTGTTTTAAAGATTTCTTTTTGGAAGTTTAATGGAATTTCACCTTTTTTCCACAGCTTTAAATCTCAATCCAATTAATTTTTTGAAAATGGGATTAAAATCCATTCAATATACATCAAAATGCACTTATTTTAAACAAAAATTTGAACGCAATATTTCGATTTTAATTACAAAGGTTGTAATAAAATTATAGTGGCGCATCCACCATTTATGTACTTCAACTTTACTGCAGACCCAATAAAATTACCACTAATGCAATTATTTTATCACTTTTGTTCAACAAAAGCGTTATTTTCTATTTTGTACGAAATAAAAGCGATTTTTTTTAAATATCAAATGAAAATAACTGGAAAAATATAAATAAAAATAAACCGCATTACTACAAGTTCTATAAAAAATCACCAGTATTTTACAGAAATTTCCCCCAAAGTATCATATTATCACAAGGGTGGGTTTACTACATTGTATTTATTATCTTAAGAAAGATGATATTATAGTTTCAACCCCTTGTTGATTACTATTCTAGAGGAAATTAGACTCTTATAAAACTATTTCCGTTAAATATAGACCAGTATTCAACCCTTGTACATACTTGAGCATTAGTTTATTAATTTAAAACAACCCCAATCAGTAATAAATATAGAGAAATTTTGTTGTTCGCTTGATGATTGTTGTATTTTCATTGGGAATTTCCTAATAAAAATCTAGTGGTGCATCAACTTTATTAATCTTGTTTATTAACAAAACTAGGGCTTGTTAGTTGAAATCCTACCCCTTGAGAGTGTTAACAGCCGGTTAATTATTCGGTAAGATGTTGTTGAAGTGGAATTACCGTTAGAATAGCGTAGAAATCTTTAAATTTGCAAAAATAAAGATAGATATGCGCGTTGAAAGAGAATAATAAACTGGTTTATAAATCAAAAGAACTTGTCCACAGAAATTAGGGGGCGGAAAAGTGAGAAAATTTACAAATCATCAGATGTGGAGAAAGAAATGTCGAGAACATTATTTACAGTGAAAATTAAAAATATCCAAAATAAAGCAAAATATTTTATTCAAAAATCAATCAAATAAAACTAATTGGAACAAAGGGACAAGCACACGAATATGAATGACATTAATCAAATTTGAAATTGTAAGGTTAGAAATTTAGGTACCAACATTTGGTGAGTTTCGTTGCCAACTTATCTTTGATGGGCGCGCAATTTAAAATTCTTATTTTCTATTAGCCAAATAATTGCGTTGATATAACCAAATTCCCTAGATTTATAACGTTACAATTTCAAATTTGATTAGTCAATCTGATTCATCTGGAAGCTGTTGTTGTGTTTGAGGTATTTGTAAATTATTTGTTCTATTTTAATTATTTTACATTTTAGTCAATATATTCGAGAAATTGTACAAGAACGAATTAATACGACTACAGATAGTCAAAGTTGAAGGTTTAAAGTTCGGAATTTTAATAAATATTCAAATGTTCGTGTACACAAGGGTGAAAAGGGCCGTCATTAGTCCTCAAGCAACTTTGGCAATTTCTGAGAGGGCGAAATCGTAACCAAAACTCTTCAATATAAAGCGAAACAGCTCTGTTCTTCAAATTTTAATTTCGATAATCCAAAGTGCTGCAATATTTCTAAAAATAAAGCAAAATTCCGCATGAGTCTTGAAATTTTGGTCGAATTGTGTAATTTTTCGAAATTTTGTTGATTGTAAAGCGCAACTTTTTGCTCAAAGTAGGGAAATATTGCTACGTTGTATTAACAGTGGTACTGTTTTCAAAATTTTGATTGTGATTGTCTGCTGAAATATTTTCAACATAAAACAAAGTTTTCCATTAAAATTTTGGTTAAAAATTCCCATTAGAATCAAATCGAAACGTCTCAATTTTTACGTAAAAATCTCGAAATTCTAGAACAAGAACGCATTTTACTATGATTACTTTTCTAAGGATGTATAAGGATAATAAGTGAGGATCTTATTAAGTAGTGGCGCACCCAAACCACTGCATAATTCATTGTCGTCGTTCTTAATTATTTAGGAATTTAATTAAATCTAATTCTGTTTGTTGTTAAACTGCATGAGAAATTGAGTTTAATTCTTCACCGTATTTCGCCATTAAACTAATAAAATACTAAAATATGCTAATTATGCGGGATAAATTCAGGTATACGTTTCTCGTTAAGACATTATTGTTAAATTAAACGAACTTTAATAATAATTCCCATAATAACTCTATCGATTTTCTGTTGTTGTGTATTCGTGTTTTTTCGCCATCATCAGCTATAATGATGAGTGATAACGAAGAGTATTTTGAGGCAGGTAGGTGTCCCAATACTCGAATAGGAATAGCTACAAAAAGAGATGTAGGGAACATTTTACGACCTACCGGAGACATTAAATCAAATTACGCCACCAACGACAAAATAAAAATAAAACTGAAGAAAACGTGATGAAAACAGAAAATTAACATTTAGTTGAAATACGAAATTTCACACCCACGTTATTGCCGTTTCGGTCATTCAAATGTAGGATTACTTGACTATTTAATTTACACGAAAAAACGCCAAGAATCCCATTGGAATTTAAAGTTGGACGCACGGGGCGAAATGGACGAACCTGGAATTGTTAACGTTGAATTCTGGCCGTTAGTTCAACACTCGAATTCCAAGTAAATTGAATAATAGCAAACAAATCGACTTAATTCGGAATTTTTTCATCCAATTCGAACTATTGACCCGTAGGTTTGGACACATTAAAGTGGCCATTCATGCCCAAATAAACTGTAATCAACGATAAACTTTACCAAATAAATTTCGGTGGATTTCAAGCAAGAATAAATCGTCGATTTACGGAGATATGGATCGAGATGTCGATTCTTTATCATGCACTATTCTTGATACTTATATTGAAAATTGTAAATATTCATTGTTTCTATCAAAATTCATAAATTCCGTCTATTAACAATTTTCAGCACAGTCGTTAAATTAATTAAAAATTCTCTTATATCGATTGGATACAAGACAAGAATTAGTAATCAAGGAGCGGAGATGATTGTTGAAATTTTTATAAACCGACTGTACTTCGGCCATATTTGTTGACGTCATTTTCCTACCAATGATATGTTTGATTAATATCGCTAATTAAATTAATTGAAACAATTTCAATTTATAATAAAAGATAAACTGATCGAAATTAATTAATTTGTTGTTATGTTATTATACATATGGTAGTTTTTTTAATAATTGAATTAGTTAAGGCTTATAAATAACTGTATTGCGATTATATTCATCTGTAACAATAATTTCAGGTAATATCAATATAATTGTATGGCCTTGTCCTCTATTACAATAACGTCGATCTTTAATTACAATTCGATTTAATTGACGTCCAATTATGATCAAGTCTGTCTCGTTTCGATTTTTGGACGAACAACAACCCATTTTTGATTAAATTTGCGATAATTTGGGACATCTATAGATGAGATAAACCGAACAATTTCTATCAAAACAAAAATTTTAACAAATTCGAGAGAAAATAATGAACATACCTGATTTTTTGAAGTTTGCGCAACGAATTGAATGCTGGTTATCAAGAGAAATTGATAAAGTTTACGAAATTTCTTAATTCAAATTGCAATTAAAATCAACTATTGATAACGATTGGAATCTAAACAATTTCTAAATGATTTTATTTATTAATTATAAGCTGATAATTTTCTACTTTTGTAGAATTTTAAATTATCTCCGGCTTTATTGGGAATTTTCGATCAAAGAAACAACTATCACGTAGTAAATTTCCATTTCAATAGGGAATTTCGGTAGGCCAAACCATTTCCACAAGACATATTTTCGCCCTTTTTCGACGATTTCCGCAATGGAATTTCGATATATTTTTTTTTTATCAATTCAATAGTGTGCGTGATGTTGACAATGATGAAAGAAGTCGATGTCTTATTAATCGTCTGTATACGAATCGAGTTGACGTCACTTCACTACCAACTGAAGGCCTTTAGATTAATATATCCCGACTTATCTGACGTCATGTGACTACCAAAAAAGAAACGGTACGCCGAAATTGTTAAAATGATCTAGTTTATTTGTGTGATAATAGCTAAATATAAAAATTACAAAATTGATAAGATCGTTGTCCTGGAAGATTGACGTCACTTTACTGCCAAATTAACGACAGGTGAATGTGCTTGATGGCGATTGTCGCTTGGTGACGTCGTTTTACTGCCAATTGGAGGCCATTAAACTAATGTCCCTTCACATTTCTTGGGGATTTCGCTCAATTTCCGAAAACAATCCTCAATCATTCGGATACAATTATTGCGTTTCTCCAATAATTGTCGATCAACTTGTAATTTTCTCGTTTTGACATTTAAATTGATTAATTGCTCATCTAAACGATTATAATCATAATCGGTGCAATTGTCTCGATTGAGTTGTTGGATTTTTACCGAAATTTCGTTGATTTGTTGTTCGATTTGTTGCAATTGTTGGAAATGATTAATTTTCTCGTCTAATAATTCACAAGCATTTTGTATATCTTTAAGTAATAATAATTTTTTATTATTCATGACTGTGTTCTTTTCGAATTTATATCGGTCTAAATTCAATGTAATTTCAATTAATTCTTCGTCTAATTGGATGAATTTGTCATGGGTTTGATCGCCGATGAACTCGTTGATTTCTCGTTTGATTCGTTCAAATTTACTTTCGATTTCTTCGATTGCATCTTGTTGATTTTCCGTTTTTTCCGTACGCAATTCAACTACAATAACATCCTCATCGTTATTGTCGTTATCGTTAAATTCTTGAATTGGTGGTGCTTGATTGGCTAACGTAATCTTCTCGTTAATATAATTCAAATAACGTTGAATCTCATGATAGAGATTCTCACGCTCTTCAATCAAATTACGATCTTTAATTATCTGTAAATTGTCGAGGGCCAATATTGATAATGTTAAACGTCCATCTAACGCTAAATAATCATCTTTAGTCTTCAAATCATTATTGCTTAAATCGTTGATAACATCATCGACATCTCCACGAATCTTCGATAATTTATCGCGGATATTAACCGTTACCGGACGATTATAATTCGCATCTTTTATTGATTTCTCCTCTAAAATCTTCAAATAATTCTCAATCTCGTTGCGTTGTTGCGGATTTAACGTTTTCTCCAAACAATCATTTAAATCATCTTCAAGTTTCTTGTACAGGACATTTTTATAAGCGCCACTAAAACGATCGATTTTCGCTTTCAATAAATTCACACGTTGTTTCAATTCGGTATTCTTTTCATGATCCAAACTAGACAAATATTCGGAAATTTGTTGTAAAACATCAACGCAAACTTTCTTAATATTGGAATTCTTCAACTTTAAACCGTTCAAATTGTTGCGATATTGTTGTAAATTGTCACGGATCGTCTCGAATTCTTCAAGCGTCAAATTAGAGTCTTTTAATTTCTCACCGTATTCATTAACACGATTGCTAATTAGGAAAATCTCATTTAGGATATCGTCACTAGAACTACTGCGACGTCGATTTTCTGGGAGGTTTTCACGTATTTCCTCCACTAAAGTCAGTAGATCGTCGACTGGAAACGATTGATTCGAGGAATTTTGGTATTTTTGTAGAATTTCCCGATAATTGTCCAATAATTTCCCTACATCGCCGCTATTAGCGTCGATTTTATTATTTTTAAGTTTAATTAACTCATTTTCAATATCGGTAATTTGTTGGAGATTGATTGACGAACGCACTGTTGGTGTCTCGGTGATTTTCACGCGAACTTTAACCAAATCTGGACTGTCTTTGGAGTGTTTGGTTCGTAAAAATTCGCCAATTTCCTCAACTTTGCGTTGTATTAACACCAATAGCGTTGATAATAATTGTTGAATGCTGGATAATTCGGAAAAATTGTAGTTTTCCATGCGGAAATCCTCTTGTAATTCCATCCAATAACTGTAAAGTCCATCGATATTTCTTGTTGTTGATGTTTGTTTGAGTAAATTCGACGACTGTTCAAGACTTTTATAGAATTGTTGACGTTTCTCGGAAAATTCCCGATGTATATCCGGCAATTTCCCAACATAGTCCCGCAACTGTTTCAGGTAATTATCAGCTTTTCGGTTCTCGTCAACATTGGGATTTTTACAAATTTTCTCGATTTCTGTCTGAAACTTCACCAAACTATCGATGGCTTGCTGTAATTTCTGTTCAATTATCGCGATATTTTCATATTTTTGTTGGACTTTCGTCAAAATTTCCTGTTTTTTCGTCTGTATCGTTTCATTGCCGTCGATTTCGTCGACTTGTTTTTTTAATTCTTCCAACTCATCAGTTGTTAATTGCGAATTTTCTAGAGTTGTTTCAACATCGGCTAGATCGTTGATTAATTTTTGTTGTTTCCCTTGGTATTCGGTTAAATATTGTATGTTATCATCACGTTCAATTTGACGACGAGCTTTATTGATCTTTCCATACAAATTTTGTAAGGCTCTCTCGAAATTCTCTTTGCGTGTTTGTAAATCAAGATAATCATCAACTTGGATCATTTCTAAATTAGTTGCTAGATTCTCTATTGATCTTTTCAAAATTCGTAAACGATCTTTATCATTATTTGATATAGCAACATTTATATCCAATTTCAACGAATTTATTGCCTTCTCAACATCATCCAATGTCGATATATTCTTAGTATTATTATCAACAGAACGTTTAGTTTTTGTCAAATTGATAAAACTATTCGTTTCGATTGCACCTCGATCTAAATTCGCCTCAATACTATCTGATAATAATTCTTTTGTTGTTTTTACAATTAATTTTTGTGTATTATCAATTGATTTGCGTTTAGTATGACGGCCCATACGATCAACTTGTTTTGAATAATTAACAAGAACATGTTCCAAAGCCTCTTTAGTGTCTGAACTTAATTTACCTTGTGATCGTCGGATACTCGAACGAATCGCTTGAACATCATCATCGATAGTTTTCAACGATTTCTTCGAACTGTTCTGTCCCATTTCGATGGAATTTTCCCAACTCTAATAACACACGAAATACACGGAAAATTGTTGTTTTTCTGTAGTTTCTCAATAGAAAATAACCAGAGAAAACCACACCTTAAATCTCACATTTTTTCTAATCACTTAACAGTATTGCGGTTCAACAAACAGTAATAGTGAACCGCTGTTTTTATCTAAGATAACAATAGATAAAGTGATAATTTAATTTGTTTGGTGATGTTTCACAATGTGCTAAGATTAATTAAGTCAGCGCCATTAGTATTTTTTCTCTATTTTCATGTTAATTAACACAGAACATGTGATCAAAACACAATTTGTTTTATAATTTATAGGGTAATTTTAATTAAATTTCGAGCGTATTTGATTGATTGATCGATTGATTGATAAAAAGAACGCCCATTGAGTCAATATCATTATCAATTATCAGTAAAAATTGATCACATCTACAAATAATCATTAATGTTGTCAAATTCTCTGTAATTGTGGTGTAAAAACGACACTTTTACAATATTTCTTCGCATATCTCGTCTGATTCAAGCGAGTAAGTTGAAATATAATTTTATGATATTTGTTAATTGTTGAAATTTATCAGTTATGGGTGGATCATTAACGAAAACACCATTAGAGCGTAGAAATACGGTAATTAGGCGTAGCCAACGTAAATCCATACATCAATTGAAATCGAAAATTATCAATATAATGAAAGATATCAAGAAATTCAATGGTGTGGATATTAACGATGGAAATTATCAACAACTACACGATCGTATCGAACAAATACGAAGGGAATTAGAATTGAAACGTAAAGATTTACAGCCACAATTGCGTAATATTTACAATGAAACCAAAAATAAATTAGACGATTGTTTGGCGTTTTTGAACGATAAATTAGAGGAGAACCAACAGAAAACAACAATACCAAAAGTTAATAACGAATCAAAACGCGAAGATCGTGGAAGTGTTATCGTTGAAGAAGAAGAAGAAGAAGAAGAAGAACCAACTCCTGATCATGCCGAAGAAGCAAAGAATCTGGAACAAAGCACCAATAAGAGGAAAACAGTCGAATTGCATGTCGTCCAAATTGAGCCCCAACAACAATCCGAGAAAGAAACGAAACGCACTTCTTTAATGAAAATGGGTATTCCTGTACTACCGGGCGCTATAATGAACTCGCTCTTTAAAAAATCGATAAACCACGAAGAGATACTGGCGGATACACGTAAAGAATTGGAGACGATTGAGTTTGATATCAGCAATTTTGTTGGCCAGAAAAATGGCGCATTTTACAATAAAATCAAACAACAATTGGATGATTGCAGGAAACGTATTGATTTCGATACAAATGATCCGACATTAAAAGAACAGATTAAATTATGCAATAATTACATTAATAGTTGTTCAACGTTTTTGGATGAGAAAGCTGTAATTATTGATAATAACAACAATAAGGATAATGGTGAAGATGTAGTGGATGAAGTTTTCGAATCGAATCGTGACAACAATACAGGGAATTTGTCGCCGAAAATTACAAAAACCACATTCGTTTAAGCATATTTCTTTGATATTTTGTACAAATCTTACGCTAGTTTAATAAAATTTCGTTTAAAATTGAGGCAGATTCTGTTGGACCGTTCGGCGTTAATTTTCAAGAGATCTTGCTCTTATACTGAAATTTCCATTAAAAATTATTATTCGAATAAAATATCAAGGAAAAAAACTTACAACAACACCAACAATTCTAGGTTTAGTGTGTTCGTTTTTTTCAGTTTCAGCTGTAACGTTCCGATTGAACGCTTCAGTATTTCCATCGATTTCATCATCGCTAGAATCAATCTGTTTTAAAATTTGATTATCATTTGGTGTTTCTAAAAAAGCGTTCGTTGTTGACGATACGAATTTCTTCTTCTTCCTCAAAGTATTATCGTTTGTACGTTTTTTTACCGGATCATTAACTATATTATCGTTATTAGTATCGAGGTAATTCTCCCAAAATTCCAGATATTTCAGTGATGATGTTTCATCTAAACGTTTCTTATGCGGATTGTTATTTGTACGTCTCGGCACTTTATCAATGTGCTTCTTATCGAAACGTTCAATCTGTTTTTTGATATAATGCTTATCAATTTTCATCCGATTCTCGTTTAATTTGTTAATTTGCTGGTTGTAATCAACAATAGTACTGATATTATTGCAAATTTCGTTTAGTTGTTTTAAAATTTCCTTGTAAAAATAATCTTTTGTCTTATCTAAAATTAATTGGTCACGATTTTCGATTATTGTTTTATTTAAATCCTGTTGACTCTTCTTGATTTCATCCTCTATAGTTTCCGTATATTTCAGAATAACATCAATCATATGCTTCAAAGCGGTCTCCATAATTGTCCTACAATCACAATAAAATATAAAAGACGTAAAGACAGAGAAAACAAAACGAATCTTACCTGTAATTTTGCATTAGTGATAACACAAACAATGATAAGATATCAATTTTAACTGTCATTTGATTTATTATCAACACATAAAATCACCACCACCACTAAATATTGGAATATGATTTCATATTCAACTGGTCAATTGTAATAGAATTTCGTTCATTAGACCGTACTGAAACATTCTGTATAAAATTCTGTTTTGTTTCTTTATTTTGCCGTTTAAATTACCGAGAGATTGTAAAAATCTGAGAAATTTAAAAATCTATGCAGTTCTTGATAGATTCAATTCTTTAAAGAATTTTAAATTACTTTGAGCTTATTTAATTAACGTTTGTATATCGACAGCAGGGCAAGCGAGACTCGTTTTATTTTTGAGCTTTTTTCTTTTATAATAGCAAAGGTTAATATTTTACAAAGTGTAATTCGTCTACAGTTCATTTGATTAAACATCACAAAAGACTGAAATAGAGACGTAGATCGTAGCTTGATACTCATATACAAATTGACCTATAATTAGAGATTGTGAAATTTATTGAAATTTAAATTAGATGAACGTCAAATCGTTGAATTTGAAAATGTCAAATTTTATAGTAGCATGTCAAAAGAGAATGTAACAAGTATTGCCAATCTTGTAGTCGATTTATGTGATGATTCACTTGATAATGTGAATAAAAATACAGTTGATAATGATTGTGATGTGGTGAAAATTTTACAAATTATCGCCCAATATAGGAAAGAAATTGAAATCCTCTGTGATAAAATTCCGACAATTATCGATCAGAAACAACAAAATGAAATTGGTGAATATTTACTTCAAATAATAATAAAATTGGATAATATTGATACAAGGGATAATGAGAAAATTAAACAATATAGAAAATCGGCTGTATTAATGGCACAACAATGTTTAGATATATTAGATGATCATACAATGGATTTTCCTTAATCACAAGATTTACGCGAATTCAATTTTTCAATTAATCGTTTAATAAAACGGATAATATCAAGTTTACGTGGAAATAGGATTTCATCATTTTCACAGCGTATTTTATCCATAATTTCAATCAATATCATTAAATTTTCATGTAAAATAAAGTATTTCATAAAATCATCCCCTGAAAATTGATTTACATCATTTTCGAAAATTTTCACTTTATCGAAAATCAATTCGAAATATTCAAAACTATATTTATTTGGATGATTCTTTATTTTATCATCAACGAAATGTTCATGGATATCAACAATTTCGGTTTTTTTCTTTTCTTTAATTTGTTGATCTTGTGGCAACTCCTCATTTGCTTCTATTTGTTGATGTTCTTCTTCTTGTTCTGTTAATTGTCCGTGTTTTTCTAATTCTTGTCGTTGCTGTTGTTCTAATTCTTGTTGTT
>JACDRP010000957.1:0-16912 GCA_013841185.1 Hycleus phaleratus | reverse complement strand
ATAAAGGTGGCCGTTCGCAATTACTCACCTCAAACGCAGGTGCGTTATTGCCACTTTTGAATAATTCATCGAATAACCCGATTTTTTCTTCTTTTTTTAGAGTGACTCTAGGATGTGGGAATCGCTGTTGGGTTGTTACGATCTTGTAAGCATTACCATATATGTCATTTTCTAGATTACTACAGAGCTCATTCCATCTGGCTTTCTTCGATCTTTTTATTGCCTAG
Source organism: Hycleus phaleratus (assembly GCA_013841185.1). Taxonomy (NCBI): domain Eukaryota; kingdom Metazoa; phylum Arthropoda; class Insecta; order Coleoptera; family Meloidae; genus Hycleus; species Hycleus phaleratus. Next base: position 16,685 of record JACDRP010000957.1, on the reverse strand, counting down.
GTAAGCTCTTTTTTACATTGCTGGTAGTCCAAATGTAGTTCCTCAGCTTCGTCTCTTTTCAACTGATCTTTGGTATTTCCGCCTCGACCTGGAAGTTGCCTTATAAAGCGTTTCAATTTCTATATTCCACCAATATGGTGTTATGCGATTCATATCTTTGATATTGGTACTATCTGTCAATGCCCATTTTATTGTTTGTGTTATGGATACCACATCCGGATTACATTGCTTAATATTAAATTCTATCAGTTGCTTATATAGAGCCATATTTATTTTTTTCCGGGTGTCTCTTTTATAATTGCTTTTTGATCAACACTTTCAATCATAATGAACTGATGATCACTAAGATTCAAATCATCTAATACTTCCCATGTTTTAATGGTTGTTGCTGTTTCGGGTGTTGCCATAGTCAAATCCATAAAGGAAGTTCTGTTTGGTCTAATTAGTGTAGGCTTCTTGCCATCGTCCAGCAAGCATAGATCCATCGAGTTCATCCAGTCAAGTAAATATTGACCTCTATTATCCATTGTTGTACCGCCTCATAGAGGGTGCTTTGCGTTAAAGTCCCCTGTTACAAATACATTGTCATCTTTACTCTTCAGGTCTTGATCGACATCATTTATACTGTTTTTGAATTCTTCAAAGCTACAATAGGGGCTAATGTATGTACTATATAAAAATAGACCATCTAGGGCCATCCAGATAAAACAGTTTCCACCACTGTATGAATAGNACATTATAATTTTTAGTTAGTTTCATTATCCCCACAGTTATTCTATTATTTTTATAGATATTTCTTTTATCTTTGACAGATTTCTTGTTTATTTCACTTACCGCTATGAAGTCCACTTTGCTTTTCATTGCTAAAGTAGGTAACATGTCCTGAGATCTGACCGATTTATTTGCGTTAATCTGCAGTATTTTGACCATGGATGAAATGGTAGAAAGGCACATCCAACAGACCAATATAGACATCACACAACTCGTCGGGTGTATAGGGCCCTCGGATCAAACTATGAACTAAACAGTAAATATAAATACAATAAAAGTAAATATAAAGATCTATATATAAAATATCACAGCTAGGAATCACTCTTGGGGTTTTACGTTTAAGGGATACTCCTAAGACATCACAATACTCACATTCACAGCCTACTTTATTATAATAAGTGAATTTTACTCTAAGAATACGTCGTTTTCAAAGTCTCGCGTCTTTAAACGTCTCCTAGTCTCGGTTAAAGCTTTCCTGAAAGCTGTACATATGCTGCTCCCCATTTTGTGGCTCTCCATGTTACATATAGGGCATCTTTCTTCATTCTCACACTCCGCAGTCTTAGGCTCTTCGTGGCCACATTTAAAACAACAATTCGACCTTTCTGTCGCCTTACAGGTTTTAGCTACGTGCCCGTATTCCAGACATCGGAAGCATTGTTCAACTCGGAGCCTTTCTTCAACCCAAGCTTTTATTCATCCGATCGTGATGAACTTCTTGTCAATAAGATTCTTTGCTGTTTCATGGTCAATTATCACCGTGACCGTTTGAGTATCATTTCGACTGGGTCTTCGTTCGCCTACCTTAATTATTTTAGGTACTATTTCGAGAGTCGTCTTTAAATATAGCTCGTCATCATCTTTAGTTGTTGTGGCGTCTAAACCTCTTATATAGAGAGTTTTTGTTCTCTCATCTGCCGAACCTGTATATCTAATTCTTGCTTTATCTATGTTCTTTAATTTTTCTTTGATTTTATTTGATGCCTCGCTATCTTTATCGGTGATTATCAACAATTTTCCTTCTCTTGTGCTCCTTATCTTTCTAATTGATTTCTTGTCTTCGTCGTTTTGTAAAATTTCTTTGACGTTTCCAAGTAATTGGGTGAAATTCTTTTCTTCACTTGACAATACAATAGCGTGTGTGTTGAATTCTCTGTTCGGAATTCCTAGAGTACTTTTCCTGGCTGCCTCTCTCGGAATGTATAGATTTATTTTGGTGGTCGTCTCCACAAAAACATTCTGTATCATTCTCGCCATTAAATCAGCATTCACTTTAGAAATCGCGTGGGTGGTTATGTTTGTAATTTTTTCAAGATGAATCATTTCTTTCACCTGACTTAATAAGTGCCACAAATTCTCTACGGTGCCTGTCACTATCATCTTGATTATTGTTTTAGCATTAGTCTTCAGCTTTAACATTAGTGGTAATTTCCATCACTTCAATTTCCTCGTTATTTGGCTCTTTAAGTTCTGGGAATTTACTGCAATATAAATTTTGAATGCTTTTCGTCATGTTAATATCTTGTTGCTCGACAATTATCATTTCGCAAGTATCGGAAGTTTCCATTGGGTTTCCAATAACCATATTAACATTTTCAAAGACTTGTCTAGGCCAAATGTGATTTTTAATATTTTTGAATGTTTGAAAATCTTTGGTATTCTGTAGCACTGCTTTTGTAACTATAGGTTATCCCCCTGCAACTGACGCATACCTTTGGAAATCAGTCTGGCATCCAACTTCTTTGGCCTCAACGACTTTATTGTTTCCGCTTGTGCCTGTCTGTTTCTCGTCTTGTTTTGTGAAGATAAGTTTTTGCATTTCACTGGTCATTAACTGAGACATCAAGCTCCGGATAACCAATACAACGTCTTTAACCTCCCTGTCCATACTTGTATTTTCTCTGACGTATGTTGAGAGACTTGAAGTTTATTTTTCGATATTCTACATGAGGTTTTTAATTTTCTTCTCAATTGAAAGTCACCTTCTGCAGGTTGTTCGATTATTTCTATCGTTTTTAGTGGCCCTGTGCTTATTCTTCTCCTCTTAATTGATCGATTCGTATCCTCATCCCATGAATAGTCTAAATAGCTGACATTTATTGCCATTGGTATCTCCGTTAAGAGTGTCTTTCCTCTGTAGCTACTGAGCTCCTCCACCACTGCAAGGTGCTGACTCGGAGGAGGTCATCGTCTGACCTGCCCTGGCCTGACCTTTTTTTTTCGGAGGAGGGGAAGTCTTTTATAGACCTACCCCAGACGACCCAGTGCCGTCTGGGAGTGTGGGACTCTCAGCGTAGTTGAGGTATCCACCACCGAAACTACCCTCTAAAACCCCTTCTCATCTCTCCTTACCCCGGGAGGTATTATCTTGAATCATAGTTTTCAAACCATCACCCTCGATGCAATCCCTCTACATTTGGAGGTACTAAAAAAACCAACGTCGACAAAAACTCATGGCCAAAACAGCCAGTCAAATGACACCAGAATCTTCAATTGCAATAAGCACCATAACAGGGTTTGTCTAGAGTGTAAGTAGAGCATTTTTACTGACAGGTATGTATTGGATTATATTTTATTAAGGTCATCTAAAAAGAAAAAATCAACGTGCCACCATCAGCGTCAAGGTAAGCGCAATCGAATAAGGTAAGTAGATTCTTCCACTTTAAGTCAACACTACTTCCCCGAAGGGTCGTCACCTTGATGCGGTGGAGAAGCTCAGTATTCGCCTCCAATATGGAAGCGAGGAAGTCAAGAGCGGCCCAGGTTACCCCTTTACCTGCGTTCCACTTCAGCGCGCTGGTCATCAAAAACTTTATTTTTGCGGATAATGGGTCTTTTGAAGAAACGACATATTTTTTCCAATTTTTCCGCACTATCCAGCATAACTTCAATGAGGTTGTCTGGAGACAACATGCCCACATCGGCCTCAAGAGGGACCCTCGGGTCGTCATATGCTCTACAATGGAACACAGCGTGCTCAGCATCATCGGTCTCAGAGCATTCAACACAGCGGTCATCTGCCCACCGACCAAAGCGGCTCAAATATGCAGCAAAAGCACCGTGTTCTGTACGGATTTGTGTACTGTAATAGTCTAGACTTATGTGCTTTGTATTTTTCCACGCAGCAATATCTTTAATGAGGCGCTTGGTCCACACGGCCTGCCCGGTGTCCAAGGACCTCTCATCCTGCCATCGCTGCATCGTTACTTGCCGTCCCGCATCGTCATTGAGGGTAGGTGATTCATACATTCTTTTTCTTTCTTCCACCAAAAGGTGGATGGGAATCATTCTCGCCAAAACAAACGCGGCCTCTGCTGATGTAGTCTTGTATCCTCTGATTATTCGTAGGCACATCGTTTTTTGTGTGAAAATCAACATCTGTTTCGCCCTACATATTCTTAGAGCCTCGTGGTATATCGGAGCCCCATACAACAGAATAGACTGTAGAGCCATACATAATACTCGTCGTTTGCACGTGCTAGGGCCACCGACGCGAGGTAGAAGCCTAAAAAGATTATTTAAAACATTAAATTCTTGTTCATTGTCTGTAGAGACAACCAAAGCAAGACCATCAGCATAACATATTATTTTTGCCTCTTGCGGTATCTGCAGCTCCATAACATCGTCGTACAGAATGTTCCACAGGATTGGCATAAGGGCCGAACCCTGCAGAACCCCGACTCCAATAGGCATCGTACGGTCTCTGTCAATTATAATATACCTATTAGTTAAATAATCTTTAATAATATCGCACAACCCCCTTTTCCTCTAACTTATTAATAATCAGGCCCCAGGAGGCTGTGTTGAATGCATTTTGCACGTCAATTAGAATCAGTGCCGTAAATCCTGGTTTCAGCAACCTACCCTCTCTTATTACCGACCTTAGGACCTCACGGACCGCGTCCACAGTCGATCTACCTCTCCTGAAACCGTACTGATTATTAGAAAGATTTGCTTTCTGTTCGATCTCCTCTATTAGTCTGGAATTGATTAAGTTCTCATACATCTTTCCCAACACACTAATAAGGCAAATAGGGCGATATTTAGGAGGATCATCGTAATTTTTCCTGGGTTTCTCTATGAAAACCAGACTCGCGGTCTTCCACTCGACTGGACAGGAACTATTTATTAAAAGTGAACTAAAGAGATTACCTAGAAACTCAGTGTGGTTCTTGGCTACGTATTTTGCTATTTCAGGGGGTATTCTATCTGGGCCAAGGACATTTTTGTTCTTGATTCTGGCTCCCGCCGCCTGTACCTCCTCTAAGGTAAAGGGTCGGTCCGTCCCCATGCCCGCCTTATTAAATCTTGGGCCCTCGCCACACTCGAACATGTCCTGGAAGAGACGCATTCTGGCCTCGCTGTCAAGATCAATCTTCGGATCAGGAAGCTTGAGCTCTTTTGTAACTATTTTGTACGCGTCTCCAAAAATGTCCGTATTTAAATTGTCACATAGCTCCGTCCATTTATCTTTCTTGGATCTAGGGGTCTCTCTAACTAGTTCCTTCTTGGCACGCTTGTACTCATCATACGACTCCTCCAGGTCAGGGAGACGTCTTTTTAGTGCCTTTTGATACAGCCGCCGACTCCTAAATACTACGGCGCGCAAATTTTCGATAATGCTGCTCCACTAATACGGCTGTACTCTGTTATTGGCCCTCCTATGTGTACTGTCTTTTATGGCTTTCTTAATCAAACTTGTAACTCCACAAACATCTAAACTCCCTCTGTTGAATATTATGTTGGTAACGACGAGGAGCTGACAATATGGTATATTCAAATCATTATCAAATTTTTTGGTCTTTCGCGGGCTCTGGTCTTTTAGTTCGAAGAACACAAACCTATGGTCGCTAAGGACACCTCATCACTGACCTCCCACAATTCAACAGACGCCGACAGCCCGGGAGACACTAAAGTTAGATCAACAAAAGACACGCCGTTATGTCTTACTAACGTGGGCTTTTTACCGTAATTAAGCAGGCACAAATCTACCGAATTTATCCAATAGTTGAGGTGCTGCCCTCTCACGTTCATAGCCGTGCCGCCCCATAATGGGTGCTTGGAGTTAAAGTCGTCAGTGGCAATTAATGGTTTATTTTTTCTTTTCAGGTCCCCGTCGAGATCCGCTAGATGGCGAGCAAAAGCCTCCATTCCGCAGTTAGGGCTCATATAAACGCTGTACTCATATAAGTCCTCAACAGCAGCCTAGACGAAGCATTCTCCTCCACCATAGGATGTTACTTTATGGCAAGTGTTAAGTCTGATGATGGCAGCTATCTCGGTTATATATTTTTTTAAGTTTCTGTTATTTTTTGCAGCTTTTTTATTAAACTCGGTCATCAGTATGAAGTCGGTTCGGTACTGCATGGCGAGGGCTATGGCCATATCTTGCGACCGCACTGAGTTGTTGGAATTTATTTGCAAAAATTTAACCATTGCAAGGGGTTATAACATTAAACTGGTACGACAAACAGTGAACAGAAGACGACAAACAAATAAATGAATAAATATATGAATAAATAAATAGACAGGACAAATAAATAAATAAATATGTGTAAATAAACATTGTAGATAAAACTCTGTAAAAATATAAAATAAAAATAAAACATAAAGGACGGACAGTTATAAAGTTAAAATGTGTAAATAGAAAATCTGTAAATATCACAATTGGAGCAACACAAAATAGTGTATATATATCACAGCATAAAGTATGTATAAATAAAAATATTAGTCATAACGCCCAGAGGCTCTTTGTAGATATCACAAATCAAAGAATTCTGTAAAATCTTAATCTTAAATCAAATAAAACATAACATAAAAAATAAAAGACTAAAAGACACTTATTGTAAATATGGGGACGACATCTGTATAAATATAAATATATTCTGTAAAAATGTATATAAAAACATTAAATAAAATTTTAAATATGGACACCAGTCTTTAATTAAACATACCCGATCACCTAATTTATGTGAAGACACCATCATCTTCTGCCGTTGTGGTCTTTCTCTGCTTTCTAGTTTCTCGAAGTACCTTTCTAAATGCGTTGCATTGGATGCTTCCCATTTTGTGGTCCGTAGTATCACAGACCGGACACCTCGTAGCGTTTGTACACTTATCTGACATATGCCCACTTTGGCCACAATTAAAACAACTTTTGGACCTGTCTTCAGCCTTGCAATCCGAAGCCTGATGTCCATATAAAAGGCACCTATAGCATTGTGTCACATTTAATCTTTCCTCTATCCTTGCCTTTACCAAGCCAACGGACAAGAATTTCTTTGCGATTAGCATGTTTGCAGTCTGTTCATTGAGTGTTAGTGTCACGGTCTGTGTATCGATTTATTTTCACTACCTTCATGTATATACCTTGTAACATCCTCTTTGGTGGTCGTGGCATCCAGATCACGCAAATGTATAACTTATCGTTTTGTTTGGCTATTTTTTGTGTTCTTAATCTTTATGTTTTCAATTTTTTCTGCAAGTTTTGTCTTTAAATGGTCTACCATTTTATCATTTCTATCTGTAATTATAAGGAGCTCTCCCTCCTTTGTACTCCTTATTTTTCGTATTGCATGTCTATTATCATCTTGTTCAAGAATTGTTTTAAGGTCAGTAAAGAGTTATAATTTTTGTCCGTGCTTGTTAAAATAATAGCGTCAGTGGCAAACAGACGTTTAGGTCTATCTGCAACACTATTTTTAACCACCATTTTAGGAGTATATAAATCAAAAGTGATCGATGTGTTATTGAAAATCGTTTGAATCATCTTGGCCATATGATCGACGCCTATTTTTGAGATTCTATATGTTGTGAGTTTCTCAATTTTTTGCTCTGTTAACTTGTCCTTTATTACATTTAATTTATTCCACAGGTCCTCCTCGGTACCTGTGGTTACCATCTCCAATATCGTTCTTGTATTATCGACATAGTCGTTCTTTCGCTTCATTCTTGACGTAACTTGAAGCATGTCTACATCATCTATATCTTTTAAGTTCGGGTATTTGCACCTGTATAGGTTTTGTATGCTCTTGCTCTTACTTTTATCGTCTTCCTCCACGCTTATCAATTCACACTTGTCTAGTGTCTCAATCGGATTTCCCACCACTATATTTGTATTTTTAAATACTGATTTTGGTCTTTTATTTGTTGGAACTCTTTTAGTTCCTTTACTTGTGAGATCTTATCTTCACTCACCATTTTTCTTTGCCTATTCCAAACGTTTTCGGTTTGGCATGAAGCATCAACCATCACTTTATTAGAAGCCTCAGCTTTCTGTTTTGGGCTATCTCTTAATTCATTATTTATAATTCGTTTCTGTAAGTCATTGATCGTTTTATGCAAATTGCTTTTTGTGAGATTTTCGTGACTATTTTCGCGCTCTACTTTTTTCATAAGGGACTTTAATTCATTTGCCTTATTCTTAATCTCTCTGTGGACATTGTTATTATTGAGGCAGAATTGTGCCAATTTGTCAATCTTTTTCCGCATATTTTGTACGGTCTTACTAGCATTTGTTAGAATTAGCCGATAATGCCGCTTCTGGATTATCTTGCCTAATGCGTTTTGTTTTTCATTTACGTTCTACTTTCTCCTTATCATCTGAGCTACTATCAACCCCCATTGACGGCGCGGAACACGATCGCAATAAGGGTGACAACTTTCTTGCCGTCTTCTTGTCTGGTTTGTTCTCTGGATAGAGTCCCTCCTTTTGAACGGGTTTAATGTACCAAAATCGAAACCGAAATGATTACCTGTGAGAGTGCCAAAGTCGCTGTACCGGGGCGAACGGCCGACACCAGACGGCGCCCCACCATCTGGCGCCACTGTATCCGAGGCTTATTTTTTGTGTTTATCGATGAAAATATTTTCCTTTTTGATGGGAAGGGTAACCCATGGGGAGGAAACCATACATCCGACAGTGGAGCCCCACCGAGCCACTACTAATTTCATGGCTGCGCTGCCGGGCGGGGGATTTTTACACAGGATGATCCCCTGGCCCACCCGGGTTCTTCTGTCCGTTTCATTGCCAAGGTCGTCATGATCGTTGTCCCTAAACCTGCCAACATACAAAAACAAAATCATTAGCCGTGTCCATAGTGGGGTTAGGGTCGCTCTTAGCTTCTCCACCTCCAACAGGGAGATGGGCACTGAGCTCCTCCACCACGACAAGGTGGCGACCCTTGGAAGAGGACGTGACCTGACTTTTTTTTCGTGAGGTGCAGAAATGCATTTACGCACCCCAGTCGACCCAGTGCCGACTAGGAGTGTGGGACTCGACCCTAAGGCCCCTACCCACTAAAACTCAACCTCGTATCCACTTTCTACCCCAGGGACCGCCGAAGCATTGCTTCAGGGGTAGGTCTCTGTCCATTGTTATCGATGTCATCTAAACCAAAAATCCATTAATCAATATAAATACCAATACATTCAAAACCGTTGAAGGAACCATCACGCGACCCCCTCTCTACGGAGACGATCGAATACCGTATGGCTCGCGACCAAACAGGGGCACCGTATATAAGTATCGATTGCATAGACGAAGGTCATTTGCTTGTCCAATGTTATTCTCAGGTACTTGCAATGATTCTCTGATATCAAGACACTGTCCATCAATTTGAATTTAATGTTACGATTTCTTTTCAACAGCAAGGGTCACTTCATTTTCAACCATCCATCGATACACCTTGCGCAACGCATCATTCGCATTAGACATCAACGTTCGTCCATCAGCCGCCGACACCACCAAAGCCAGATCATCCTCATAGCAGATCGTACGTACACCCTCGCGGACATCCAGGCACATAACGTCGTCATAGAGGACGTTCCACAGAGTCGGTCCTAGGACTGAACCCTGCGGAATCCTTTCACCGATCGCCATCCTGCAGTCATCGTCGACCTGCGCAAATCTATGGGATAAGTATTGTTTAATTATGTTTACTAGATATATTGAAATTTTTCTCTTTTCCAGCTTTTCGTTTACAATTTTCCATGAGGCGGTGTTAAAAGCGTTCTGTACATCAATCAAGATAAGGGCTGTGAATCCAGGTTTGTCCAATCTACCGTTCGCCTAAACCTATTTCAATACCTCCTGTACCGCTGTGATTGTCGATCGACCCTTTCGAAAACCAAATTGATTTTGCAAAAATCCTCCCTTCTCCTCAATTTCTGTAACTAATCGTGTATTAATGAGATTTTCGTAGATCTTATCTAAGGTGCTTAATAAGCAAATAGGTCTAAACTTAGACTCATCATTCTTTTTTTGGCTTTTCAATTAAGACCAGCCTGGCTATCTTCCAGGAATTTGGAAAGCTCATACACATCAGCAGGTCGTTATACATACTGTTAAAAATGTCAATATTTTTCCTGATTGCTGTTTTTGCAGCTTCCGGCGTTATGTCATCCAGACCTGCAGCTTTTTTATTTTTCAACTTATCAGTTGCTGCATTTATTTCATCAGCTGTAAATGGAGTTGGTTGTTCACAATTAGCTGTTTTGAATATAGGTAAGTTTACGCCGGATATGAAGAGTTTACGAAACACCTTGATTTTGTCGCTTTTCGACAAGGTGATCTTAGGGTGTGGAAGTTTCAATTGAGTTGTCACAATTTTATACGCATCTCCAAATATGTCTTTTTCGAGATTGTTACAGAGTTCACCCCATTTGTTCTTTATTGATTTTTTTATTTCATAAATTAGATCCTTCTTAGATTTCTTATAATCTGTCTGCAGTTCTTCAGCATTCACACGTCCCTTTGTAATTGCTCTCTGGGAATTTTCTTCGGAGTCTACATGTTGCTGCACGTAGCTCCTCAATTCGGGTATTCCACTAGTGTGGTTGTGTTCGCTTTTCGTCTATGATTTTAGTACTATCTTTCATAGTTTGTTTAATTATTTTTGTTATATTCGTGACATTTAGTGTAGAAGAGAAAAACATCATGTTGATTTCTATCATTTGTTCGTATAGAGTCATATTTATTTCTTTCCTAGTGGTCTTTGGACGGCAACCATATGGATCTACACAGTCTATCAATACAAATCGGTGGTCACTAAGACTAAGATCGTCTAATACTTCCCATGTTTCAATGCTGGGTACCATTTCTGGTGTTACGATCGTCAGGTCCACGAAGGAGGACCCATTTGGCCTAACGATCGGTGGCTTCTTACCGTCGTTCAAAATGCATCGGTCGATGGAACTTACCCAGTCGAAAAGGTATTCGCCTCTTTTGTCAAGTATCGAGCCACCCCATGAAGGGTGTTTTGAGTTAAAATCGCCAGTAAGTATAATATTGTCATCTTTTTTCTTTAGGTCCTGCTCGAGCTCAGTCATGCCGTCTTTGAAGACATCAAAAGAACAATTTGGGCGCAGGTATATACTGTATATATAAAGTCCATCGATAGCAACCCATGAGAAGCAATTTCCTCCTCCGTGTGAACGAACATTATATGTATTGGTAAGTTGCATAATACCCACAGTAGTCTTTTTATTTGTATAAACATTCCTTTTATTTTTTACAGATTTCTTATTTATTTCGTTTATGGCGATAAAGTCTACCTGACTTTCCATTGCTAGAGAAATTGCCATGTCCTGCGACCTGAGCGAATTATTTACGTTGATTGGAAGGATCTTTACCATAGAAGAATCTGGACGGACAAATAAATAAATAACAGATAAGTATATAAATAATGCTTTTGACGGACAAATAAATAAGTAAACAAATAAATAAATAAAATATCACAGACTACTAAATCACCAATCACCAGAAGGACATCCCACATACAACCGGGTGTATAGGGCCCGAGTAGATATGGAAGATCTACAAGGAACTCACAGCCAATAATAGTCGTACATATCACAGTTAAGATATCACAGCCCCTTATATATAAGAATATGATCTGTAAACAATGAATCTGATAATCTGTAAATAAATGTATATAAATAAATAATTTGTCGATAAATGTGTATAAATAAATAGATAAATAAATAAATAAATAAGTATATGTAAATAAATATTCTGTAAATAAACCTCTCGTAAACGAGTATCTATAACCCTGAGTATAATAAATTTTATGTAGAAGTTACCATCACAAAAAACAAAAAAGATCTACACAAAAACATCGTCATCCACTGTCGTGAGTCTAGTTCTCCTCTTCTCGTTTAACGCGGTTCTGAATTTAACACACTTAATGCTGCCCATCTTGTGCCCCGTCATATTACATGCCGGGACTCTTTAAGACATTCTTTGGTTTGGTGCCTTTCTTCACCACAATTAAAACATATACCGGTCCTATCTTCCGTTGAGGTGCATTCAGCTGCACGATGGCCGTAATTAAGGCATTTGAAGCACTGCAGCACGGTTATTCTCTCTTCAATTCGAGCTCTAACTAGACCAATAGGAATAAATTTTAGGCTTATGAGTTTTTCTGCAGCCGCCTCGTCTGTTGTCACTGTTACTGTTTGCGTATCATTCTGAGACGGTCTCATTTCACTAACTGACAGTATTTTAGGTTTCGCTTCCAGCACCTCACCTAATGCTTCTGCTACTTCTTTCCTTGTTATAGCATCGAGCCCTCTTATATAAATTGTTTTTCGTCGGTCTGATTGAAGTTGACGAACTCTTGCGTTCTGTATCATCGATGATAATTTGTCTTTTATTCGCTTTGCAGCTTCATCATCCTTGCCTGTAATGATTAATAATTCCCCATCCTTGGGATTCCTTAGTCTTCTAATTTTATTTTGTATGTCATCATTGTCTTTCAGTGCTGTTTTTACTTTATTTAGCAATACATTATAGTCCTTATTTCCGGACGATTACTAATGCCTCAGAGTTATATTTTCGGACAGGCCGAGCTTCCACTTCAGTAACAGAAGGTATCTTCGCTACGAACAAGCTAATCTTAACCTCGGTTAAGCGGTTAATAGCGTTTGTAGCATTTTCATCGTAGTAACAGGATCGACTTTGGAAATTCTATGCGTAGTCATTGCATCAACTTTACGGTTGATAGCATATTCTTTAACCTTTTTTAGGCCCTCCCATAACTTGCTTTTTGTGTGGTCGGTTGTAATTCTCACAATTGTCCTTCTGTTCTTGTAACTTTGATTGTCTTTTTTAACACTGGAAGTGAGTTCAAGGATATCCATATCATCGTCCATATCTCGAAGCTCATTAAATCGATTGGCGTATAAACTTTGTACGCTCCTAGCCATGTGTTTGTCATGCTCTTCTACGATGACTAATTTGTGTTTGTCCTTTGTATTTAAAGAATTACCTTCGATCATCTTTACGTTGTTGAACACACCTTTGTTCCATCTCCATGTTTTTAGTTCTTAGAAGTCCTCAATTGTCTTAACTCTTTGTATGTCTTCTTTAGTAACACCTGGCAGCCTGTTGGTTATTACAGCATACGACTGCTCGTTTGTTTGCGTCCCTATTTCTCTTGTCTCTATAGCTTTACTGTTTACTTGTATGCCTGTCGATGTAATTTCCTTTTTCTGTTCCATTTTGTTCTTACGCTTTTCTTATGTTTCGTCGTCTCTTCGAAATCTATTATTTTTTGTTGCATGGATTTATCATGCTTAGCAACATATTTCACTAGCTTATCGAAACTTTTCGTCATAGCTTTAATTTCACGGTGTACGTTATTATTATCTAGGCAAAAACCTTTCAACTTGTTGATTAACATTAAAATTTGCAGCACATAATGGCTTGGCTCGACATCTTTAGGTTGTGTTACGATTTCGGGGGTGCTATTCTTCTTTCGTTTTTTCGATTTACGCCCTTCGCTACTTACGGTTTCTGTGTCGCTATCGTCTAGATTAATCAATATAAGATTATCATCGATACTTAATTTTGTGTTTGAGGGGGTGTCCTCTGAAAGAATTCCCTTCTCTTGAACGCCCAGATCTCTTCTTTCTCAGCTCCCGACGGTTCATTTAAATTTTGGTTATCCATACGATTCCCACGAGTCTGAGACCAAAGAAAGTCACCCCCTGGCAGTGGGCCCATACCAGGGGGTGCGCCAGGTGCCCCATAGGGAGGACAACGCTAGGGGTTGACCTTACGTGCCAACCAGGAGATCATATGGTCCACCACTCTATCGGCACCAGTCCTACCAACCGACCTTAGGGTTACAATTATTTTATAGAGGTTGTCTCCTCGCGAGCCGGCCGATTAAGGAAAGCCCCCCGTTCGTGATCCTAACACAACGTTCCCTCACCACGCCCTGTGAGAGTTGCTGAAGTACTAGTCACGCTTACAGTATTAGGACATGAATGGCGCTCATCCATGCCCATGCTAGGATGATCGGATAATCTCCGGGTTCGCCGTGCCCGTACCACATCTAGCCGATGTGGGTCCTGAAGAGTTATGAGTCACGCTTAGCTTCACTACTCCTTCTGAACCTGTCCGGCATGGGTGACCCTGCCAGGGTTCTTAACGACCCCCGCCACAATAGACTCAGGAATCATTGTAGCTACTGAGCTCCTCCACCACGGCAAAGTGGTAACTCTCGGAGGAGGACCTGACCTGACCTGACCTTTTAAGTGGTGTAGTTGGCGCCGAAGCTGACCCAACAAGTGACCCAATGACACCACCGCCTGCCGGAACTGTTTAACACATAGCATCGACAGGCGGTGTTTCCATGATGTTGCTTAATCACAAAAAAACCAAATAACGGATCTACCCTACATCTCCCATCCCCCCTATCTTTTTTTAGCAAGAGGGGATTAGGAGTTCGGGCAGTTAATTAGATCTCTCCCTTTCGTGACGTCTTTCGTCCTTGCATCTCGTTTCCATCACGTATTTAATGTATTTTTTGATCTGATTCCATTTTTCTTTGTTTTGTAACATTGTGTCGATTTTATTATGCTCTGATAGTTCAATTTGTAGCATCATTTCTAATTCTCGTCTTTTATCATAAAAACGATCACAACTGAAGACAGTGTGTTTGGCATCGCCCATTGGACAATCGCAGCAGCATGTTTCTAAGGTACGTTTTCCAATTCAACACAAGTAGTTTTCAAAGCTTCCGTGGCCCGATAGAAACTAAGACAGGTGATAATTTAATTCCCCATGTTTTCTGTCACACCACTTCGTCACATTTTTTATCAATATTCGTGTCCATTTACCATTTCGATTTTCGTTGGCTGACCACCGCAGTTGCCATTTCTGCATTATGTTAGTTTTAATAATTTGTAGGGTTTCTTTTATTTTGGCGGAGTCATATATTAATTTCTGCTCTTCGATTTGTAGGTCCACTGGAAGTAGGCTTGCGATGACGTCTGTCGCCTCGGACGACACCGTACGATATAGACGGGCAACTCTTCTTTGGGCTGATGTAAGAT
Organism: Hycleus phaleratus; assembly: GCA_013841185.1. Classification (NCBI taxonomy): domain Eukaryota; kingdom Metazoa; phylum Arthropoda; class Insecta; order Coleoptera; family Meloidae; genus Hycleus; species Hycleus phaleratus. Next base: position 1,571 of record JACDRP010000957.1, on the reverse strand, counting down.
CGATACATATTTCTTAATTCGAAGAATGTCATACCAAACGGGACACCCATACATTAAAATGGACTTAACCACGGAGTATAATATTCTTCTTCTTCTTTCAGATGGACCAGCAATGTTCGGCATCAGTCTCATTCGATATTTTATTGGCCTTCTCGACTGCATGCTGTATGTGGCAACCAAATAGCAACTGGCTGTCGATCCATATTTTATAGCCTTGCTGGGCTTGATGATCATTTTGTTGAGTTTGAAACGAATAGGTTCTTTGGTCCTGTGACCTTGTAGGAAAAACACGGCCTCTGCCTTTTCTGGGGCTAATTCCAAATTTTTTTCGGCCATCCATGCATTTATTCGTTTTAGTGCTCTATTTACAATTTTCATTAGTCTGTTTTCTGTTGCAGAACACGCCAGGATCGCCAGATTATCCGCGAACGCGAACAGATGGATCTCATCATCACCATCACAGATATCATCGACTTGGAGTTTCAAAACTCCATCATATAACACATTCCACAACGTGGGACCCAGTACCGAGCCCTGTGGGACATAAGAAGTTACATCAACATTTTTTATTTAAATGTGTCGATATCTAAAATATGATTTGACTAGATTTAATAAATACTTGCTCATGTTTTCCAATTTAAGTTGTTTGATTATTAATCTCCAGTTTGCGCAGTTGAATGCGTTTTTTACGTCAAAGGAGATGAGCGAACTCCATTTCCTCGGGAGGCTATGATTTCGATTTTGGACGATTTCTACAACTCTTTGCACAACTTGGATGGTGCTCTTCCCTTTGCGGAAGCCATATTGTGATGTCGATAATGACGATTCAGCCTCGATTTCGATAATCAAACGGTTCAACAACAGTGCTTCGAATAGCTTGCCTATTGAGTTGAGAAGGCAAATTGGACGAAATTTAATAGTGTCCGTTGATTGTTTTTTCGGTTTTGGAATTAGAACGATTTTTGCTGTTTTCCTGTCCCTTGGGATCTCCTGGCTACGTAGAATATTGTTGAAAAGCGATAATAGAATTTTGGAATCGATCTTTGAAAGCAGTTTCAGCAACTCTGAGGGACACCCGTCAATGCCCCGAGCTTTGTTGTTTTTCATTTTTCTTACTGCGACTTGTAGTTCTTCATCGTTAAATTCAACTATTTGATTTTCTTTAGTATGATATAACCAATTAGATGTTGGATGGACCGGGAAGAGGTCGTTTACAATCCTTTTCTTTTCTCTGATCGATAAAATTGGTGACGGTGGTTTCGATTTGACGGTTTTCATGACGATTTTGTACCCGTCTCCGAAAAGATCGTTTTCAACTGACTTCAATAGGTCCATCCAGCAATTGTGTTTTGTTTTGGCTATGAGTGTTCTAGGTTCTTTGCGTTTATCTTTGTAATTCTGATGGTGATTATTTATTTTTGTCTTCGGTTGCTGTATGTCGTTTTAGTGTTTTTGATAATTGTCTTTTGAATTGATATGTTTGCTTCCTTAAATCCTGGCTTTCATTTGTTCACCTGTATGGCATTTGTCTTGTCACGGTTTTCGCTCAAGAAGGAAATGTGGCAAAATAT
>JACDRP010000956.1:0-16957 GCA_013841185.1 Hycleus phaleratus | reverse complement strand
TGCTCATTTGGAAAGCTCTTCCAATGCAAACAAACCGATATAAGTTCAGTTAAGGCGGAATGTTTTTAAAAACATACTTCTAGATATTCATCGATAACGCAAAATTTCCATAATATTTTCGAAAATTATAAAATTCCGGTTATGCAGCTTGGAATGCTCTTTCGAACCACTACAAAAACTTGAATTTTCGCCAAAGTTTCCACTTTTTTGCCGACTTCTCGTTTTGCGCCTTGAAATCGGTAATCACTAGGAATTTTATGTGAAACAGGCGGTACAGGAGAATTTCCTGGACGATTTTTGCATCGATATAATGTTTATAAGATGGCGTTATTTTACATTTATAGATTGTGTGCATGCAATTATTTAGATTTTAATCGTATTGCCGACAAACGATTTACACAACACCGCCAATAAACGCCCAACATTCGCGCTATAAAATTGACCTAATGATCGATTCCATTCATAAATTGCATTTAAGACAGTTGATTGGTTGTTCCATCCATAATAATAACAAATGTGTATACGTGTAAATTACCATTTCATGTCGATTATAAAAAACGAATTATTGATTAATATTTGAACACGAAAGAAAAAATCAATAATCATAAGTTTAATCATTTGTTGTTGTCCGATGATGCTGTTTAATAGAATTGGAGAAAAAATAATGGGACGACAACCTTTACAGATATCTAAACTGTAGCTATAAATAGAAATTCAACTTATTTTATGCATATTTTTCAAATAATAATAGAATAGTTTATGTTAAACAACTTGTGACGGCTATTTATTTAAAAAATATAGGTGTATTTGTTTTTATTTGTTTGTTTCGTCAACTTTTGGGAAGACAATTTATAAACCAAATCGATGCAATTTATACGGAAATTATAGGCTCACCTTTTATGGAACATTAAAATCGAATAAATCAGCATTTTATGCGTTTTCCTTTTCCCAAAACTACGATTTTATCCGGTTTTATTGAGTTTTGTTAGGAAAATGTGTAATTTTCAAAATAAAACATGACTATTAAATTTACATATATTCACACGTGCTTCTCTTGAAATTCAATTCACCATTTAAAATATTTTCTTTCCGTTATACTTTTATTGAATTTCTCGATTCCTATTGGATTCACAGGCATCTATCATGAAATATATTCGAAATCTGTAAAGACGGAAATTAAAGTCACGTATAATTTGATTTATTAGAATATTCTAAATAATATAAACCGTAACGAAAATGACATAAAGAAACCTGCTATAAGTCGAGAAAATTGGTACATAATTTGGTAAATTTCCTTTCAGTTGAAACGATTTACTTTCGAAACTACTCGAGCTTTTCTTGACATTGTTTAACGATCCGCGTTGGAACTCTTGAGGGGAATTTTCAATCAATTTCTCCTTTATTTTAGCACTCAAAACAACGAGTCATCGTTGAAAAGAGCATTTCTCGTTTGAGAAAATTCTCGATTATAGAGGAACTCTCTAAAGAATTGATTTATGTTTTTGAATATTTCCCCCTTAACTGGACCAGTAATATTTTTCAATAATTCAAACTGTTTTTTATAGTAAATTGAAAGCGCTTTCCGAATACCCAAGAAATTTTGCGCTTTCTGTTAGTTTTCAGGAATATTGAAAAAAAATACAATTTAAAGCAGATGTAAACACTGTAATACCATCCGATCTATAAAAATCAAGAAGAAATTCGTTAAATTTCCACCTACTAAAGTTATGTTTTTACACCAGATATTTTTCAGCTTATAGCAATTTCATAAATTTTCCGTTTATATTATCGTTATGCGAAAAACTCGCTTATTTTCCTGGGAAATTGCGTGGAAAACAACCCCCCAAGTTGAAGCAGTATTGCGAGAGCAGATCTATCCTCAAGTCTCCAATTCGAACAATAATCTGAAAGTTCTTCATATCTATTCGTATAAACTTGCTCGATTCAACGCAAATTAGAGTTGTGAAGATGATAATTTCGGAATGGATTCTTAAAAAAATCATAATTTAGTATAGAAGTCGCTCAAAATCTAGACTAGATGGGAATTTGACTCAAAGTTGTCTATTTTAGGCGATTTTGAAGAGTGAATATTTCAAACGGCATAATTTTCGCAATACCCAATTCTAACGCTAAATTGTACCGTTTTCGTTTAATAAACTGTACGATCATTGTGCTTTTGTCCATTGTTAAAGAAACGATCAATAATGGTTAAAAATTATCCGAGTTGTCACTTATTTAGCGGGACAACCGAACAAAACCAGCGGCTTGATTGATTATTTTATTACATAATGAAATTCTGTACCATAATGAAACTCATTACAGTACGGTCAGTTTTGATACTCCTTGATAGAACCAAACGGAAACGATTTTTATTCATAATTTATCTTTGTCGCAATTCAGATATCCTGTGTGGTCTAATTTTCTCGATATATTTCTTTGATATTTTATTATTTCCTTTATGTTTGAATGGATTTTTTATATCATCTCGATTTTGTTGTAAATTTCTGTAAGTACACTCTTTTTCGAGCAAGTGAGTGGCAATTTAGGTAGTAAATTTTCATTTCAAATGAAAGGAAAAACACGAAACGAAGATTTATCGTTCAGACTAGTATTTTCCATCTATGTCTAGTAGAGTTTGTTAATAAATGAAATAATATCTAATTAAGATTTGTAATTATCCGGAAAATAATTAATCAAAATTTAATGAAATTTAACACACGAAATAGAGAATTATATTTGTTCAACCCACTTAGATTATATTATTTGTTGAGCACAAAAAATTGATAAATCCCATCGGGTTTCGTAATTTCATAATTCTTGCATTGTTGCAACTTTCTTCAAACGATTTTTGTTCAACCGCCCACTAGTATTTCTGCAATAGATCAAGACAACAATCTTATTCACAGTTTCACACCTTTATAATACGAATAACAATAACAACAACAACAACAGTTAATATTTAGTTTATTTCGCCTCCTTCTCCACCACGGATTGCTGCAATTACTTGATTTATCTAAAAGCTCGGCCACAATTTAGTCGAAAGATAATACGCGTGAGACAATATTGTTTAATATCTATTGATAAGTTTCGTTGTAAATTTACATTTATAGCTGGTTCCTTAAAAAAATATACGCTATCAAGATATATAGGGGGTAATTTCATTAATGTAATTGACGGTTGTCGCATATCAAATTACCAATGTAGGTACTGTGTGTTAAAATACAGTACATACACGGAACGATGGCTGGTATATTGACATGGTGTTGCATTACGTATGTCTGCGAACATGTCTGTTGGACACGACATGCCAACATTGACTTATTTCATTAATAATTGCGCCAGTATGGGGTTTTTGCAATAAATACACAACAACAATAATAACATCAACAACAACAACGTGAAAGTCGATCTTTCTGCCCATTATAGGTCATATAATTTTTCTCTTACATTACGTACGATAACTAGAAGATTCGCAGTGCCGGACTGGGCCATCTTGGCCCCGGTCAAAAACCCGCTAGCTCTCCATCGACGTGGCGTGCGACAATAATGTCCGATCAACGGTGTCTCGCTTGTTTTCCAACAGATTCTAATGACCGAAACGGAATTAGAAAGACCTCTAAAACAAAAAACTCTAGGATACTCCGAAAAATTCTCTTTCGAACGCTATTTTATTTGACTCCAAAAACAAGCGAGTTATCGATAATTGAGTAGATTGAAAAAGAAGCTGTAATACAAGTCTTTCAATTTTTGCAATTTCCCGGAAAACTAGCTAGTCGATTGGAAAATTCTTGCAGATTTAGAAAGTGCTTTCTATTTTCTCGGTTCTCTGTAAATATCATTCGTAAATTTGTGATATTGGCTAAATTATTGGCGAAAATATAGNATATTGGTTAAATTATTGGCGAAAATATAGAAAAATGTGCAAAAATACATAAATTTTCGTCTATTAATTCAAATTCTACTGCAATTTCCAAAAACGAGAAACGTTCTCTAATGCTCCTCGAACTGCTCTGTCCATTGATGTTTTATTGATTGCAATATTCACGAAAATAAGCGAATAATCAATTATTTTGGCATTATTTGGACACCAAATCGAAAAAGGCGCTCAATTTTCCGGCAATTTCCTGCGAAATTAGCGAATCGATTGGGAAATTTCTTGAATATTTGGGAAACGCTTTCAAATTTCTATAAATTCTGTCAAAATCATAAAAAAATAAACAATATTCGTCAAGTTATAAGAAGAATATAGAAGTAATGTAAAATATTAAAAAGAGACATGCTTCAAAATGTTCCCTATAACTCAAAATTCAATCAGATCCATCTTAAATCTGATCTAATTTTTGCGATATTTCCAAAAATAACCATTAGAAATTATTTTTCATATAAAAAGGCCTCCTCATGGGTGTCCAGTCCGGGCCTGAAGATTCGCTCTCAACAACCAACTGTTCTCAATTAAATTAAACTAATGCCTTCTATTAATCATCGACGGGATAGTCGATTTTTTAGTTCTTTGACACAATATTGTGTGCGATATTTCGATAATTGGTCAAGACTGAATATTTAAAGCCAATATTACAAAGTGTTCAGACAAAGGTGCAATTTATATTGTCTCAAGATGGCTGTTGTTGTTGTATTATTATTATTATCATTACTATTATTTCCTGAAAACGTCGTGTAGGAGGACGTGGTAAATGTTGGCCATATTTTGTAATTGTAATCAAGATTACAACTGTAAATTACTGAATGTATAATGAAATATTGCTCGTCTCGTTTTAATTATTTTAAACTTCAACATTGTAAATATATAACTATAACTATATGTCCTACAATCACGTTTTATTATATGCAAATCGTTTCTAGTAATTATTTAACTGCTTTTTCTCTTACAATTTATTTGTTATTAATAATTAGTATATATGGAATTTATCAGGGTCGTATTCTTAATTTAGAATTAGGTCACTATATGAATTTAATTAATAAAAATATATAAATTCGATATTGTCATGTAATTCCGAACAATTCGATAGAATTAATTTCAAATAACACAAGTCTCATAAATAATCATTAGTATTATTAATTTTTTCTCAAACTCACACGATGGAAACGCTAATAGTTGATTTGTAGGTGGTTTTCGATCGTTATTATTGTTAGAGCGTTTTTTTCTCGTCTCCTTCTTACAATTTTTAATTGTGTTGTGCAATTGTTGTGTTTCAAATAAAGTCCAAACCGCAATAATGATGAAATAACGGAATTCAATCGAAAACAAGGTTGTACATGTATAGTCGATCGCACACGTTTATTAATACCGCATGATTGAATTTGATTTAATATTTTAATAAATGGAGAGTGCGCTTTGGGGCTCCTTTTGTCATAAGGTCGCTCTTATAACAACATGACTTACCGCCAAACAAGGTTATAAAAGTCCAGCGAAAGGTTAACAGAGAGAAATTATTACGATTTTTTCGATCCGACCGACAACAGTTAGTTCATTAAAGAATTGCGGTGAATTTCAGGAAGTACTCCAATATTGTCAAGGCTTCTCAGTATTTAAATCGAAAAATTGATTAGAAAATCGTAGATTTATTACATTTTGAAATATTTGCATATTCATTCGAATTTTTTTAGTGGTATTCCAAGGAAATCGGCCTGTTTTTTGTCGTTATGCAGATCACATGTTGTGTACGCATAATTTTTTTTTTAATTGCCGCCTGTAGTGATCCATAACAGCCTGAAACAGGTGTCGCAATGTAATTATAAGTGTTACAGTTTTGACATTTAAAATAGCGCTGCATCAGGGATGTCATGTCTTGTATTATATTACAACGGTAGATTTTAAATTTACTTTCATTTTCAATACAACGATTTTGTAATGTTCACGAAATTACCTGGACAAGCCTCCAAGTCTCTTGTGTTCCTATTGTTTGTCCAATTCATGTTCTTATTGTTAATTCAGACGATGATGATGTTATTCTAATAAATTCGATTAAACGGCAGAATATTTGAAAGTTTCAAGATTATTGATTTTGTAAACGCGTGTTAGTCGTTAATGGCCGATAAAAACACAAATTGGTCCCCGTAGGTGGTCGAAATTTCGAAAATTTGTTACCATTGAAGATGTTTGATGGAAATTTCGCAAAAACCACCTGTACAATAGAAAACAATCGGTATGTTGATGAAATTTTTCGAAAAACTGATGATGCAGAAAATTACACGAATGTCCATCATAATTATAATAATTTTTGATTAAATATTACACAATCGAGATGGGTAGAATCTTCAAAAGGCCGCTATTATTCTATAGCCGATTGTTGTTTTTTCTAAGTATACACGAATATATGGACTTTTCCCAACTTTCATTTGTGATTTTAATAGAATTCTGGTCCATGTTACATTAATTTTATAAAAACACCCACATTAGAAGAGAAGGCAGATTATAATTTATTTTAAAACAATAGAACACGATTTTAATACAAACCAATGACCAGAACAACATCCAAATACATGACATGGCATGTGTATAATTAGCATACAAAGTTGTAGCTAAACATCGATGTTTGACGCACACAACATCATCATAGATGGACGAATATCGCCGGAAATTGACAGTTTTCGATTGAAATGCGAAAGTATCTCTAGTTGGAGTTATCTGAGACATACGCGTGATTGCGACAAACTATTTAATAAAAGCCTTGAAGAAATTGTCGATATTATTCGATATACATGGAGATAAATCGATAGTTCAAGGTGATTCGTGTTTGATTACACAGACCGATCGGGGATTTGAAAAGATCGAATAAAATAACCACTATTACCACTTTCTACGATAGATTTTCAGGAAATTGGAGGATAATTTTCCATTTGGTTTTTTTCAAAGCGTCAATATGTTTAGTTAGAGAAATTTTCGCCATCGATAAAGGTATTATCCTAAATCAAATAATTGTATTTTAAAGTTTATCTAAGATAAGTGATGTAAATGTTTTCTAATGCTATTTTTTATTAATAAAATTCCTATTTTTCTGGAAAATATTACAATATCTGAGTCAGAACAAATATTGAAATTTCTACTAAATATTGACAATAATGAAATTGTTAATCCCTATTCAAGGATAACAAAATGTCGATCCAATAAATTCAAATAATGTTTGTTTAATGTACAATAAAGCCCACGCAACTGGGCTATTAGCGGAGGAAATGAAATTTTTTCAACTATGAATAAATTTAAATTTACAATAGTGTTAATATTGTCATTATTGTTGTTATTATAAATAATCTAAATATTTGTGTCTATATCCTAAATCACACCAACACTCGTCAAAATTACGACTTTCCACTATAATTACGAATTTATTCGATAAATTCAATCGACAATAACCAGTCTAGGAGAGGATGTAGTTGTTCCGTTTTATGACCATCGCGATCTACAATAATTGGACGATTTTTCTAGATTTTTATAGATCGTAAAACTAACGTGAACACAATCAATTCATAAATCATGTGTACGTTTGATATTAACACGTGACAGCTTTAGAAACGTACAAGATCGAATAGAGCGGTGGTCTAGAATTATAATAATGACGACAACATTGGAAAAAAGCTCCAACATTTATAAAATCGTCCAGATCATGGGGTACAAGCTTGATAGTTTCTCCAACAACTACAACAATAAAAAAAAGAGAAACGGAATATACGTAGGTGTAGACAGACGAAGACATGTTAAAGCTCGTTCGCACAATAATTTTTGTAGGCGTTCTGATTCTATTGTGTGCATATTCCTATTGAGAATTGAAATATTAATATTGACTGGACCAGGCGACCGATGGGCAACAATTCTGACAATGTCTGGTCAGGTGGGATCTTGAAAGTTGTGTCGGATGGCACCGTCACCTTGTCAAAACCGTCAACAAAGCCACACATCGACAAGCCATTAATCAATTTAGCATAATAATCACCCTATACGGCGATTTAAATCCGAACGCAATCGAATGGATCGATTATAAAAGGGCGTATGCTCGTTCCAGTAATAATTTTAGAAAAAACGGTAATAGATAACGACAGATAGTGTAATTTGAGAAACACTCGGTTCGAAAAATCGAATTTTCTAGTTTTAGACCGACTGACTCTGTTAGGAAATTGGGTCAATTTGAGAATTTCACAATTTCCCCATGAACACGTCCAGTCTTTTGAAAATTCCAATTTGTTTATCTGTCGTTTTGTTTATAAATTTTATCATTTCAGAGTTAATTGGCGCATAATAATTGCAAAAAAGAGAACGAGAACCGGTAGAATTTCGACTGTACGTGTGTGTATTTTAGTTTTAAAATTGAATCAACTAGGTCGACCGGTTGCCTTAGGATCCGGAAATTCGCCAGATTTCACCTTATCAAAACTTCTACATCGACATCAAAAAAATGCCGTATAAAGCTACCGAACTTATCACGAATCAATCTAGTTTCATAATCGGTTTGTTTACTAGCAGTGCAGATTTTATTATAAAATCGTGAAATAATATTATTAGCACACCGGTTGTATGAGCAATAAATAGAAATTATTGCATCGTTTCTACAATTTTCAGTTGTATCGAAACGATAATTTTTCGTTATTTAAGGCAGAGATTAGTGAAAACAAAAAACCAAGGCTCTGTGTATTGTTGAGAAAGTTAAAAAATCGATCAGGAAACTCGATTATTTTCAAATAAATTTGTGGTGTAATTTCTTTTAAAATTTCCAATTAACGGTAAAAATCAATGAAGGTTTCACGTTTTTTCAACAAGCAATCGATTCGTTGGATTTTTTCGAAAATCTCACCTGTATATCGCGATAAATCATACCATCTTATCAGTGAAAATACGCTCTTTTCCCTCCCATTGTCGTCTTCTTTGAGTATGTTTTAAATTTGTGTAAATATTGAACAGGTTTTCTGAATTTCGTTTATTTTACTTATCGGCATTTTTTCTCTTTTAAAAAAATCATGTTATTTATGTATCCAAACTAACTAACGAATAGTTATAGCAGTACAACCACACCTTTTGTGCAATACAGATGACAATAGAGACAAATTATTATCGATTCAATTTGTCAAAGGTAAGAAATTTGTTATCTTATTGTCGATGATTTTATTATTGAACTTAATTATGATCGATTTCCGATTTCATTGCGCCAATGATAGTTGTAATAATATAATTGATAGTGAGATTTGTTTATGGTTGAGTTGGCGCCTTGAATCACCAATAATTCCCTATATAGGAATCATATTTGACATTTCAGTTTAGATATTTTTATTAATGAAAAATCTCATCTAATCTAAAACATATTTCAAACTAAGCAATTAATTATAACTCAATTAATTATTTCAAGGTGTACGTATCTACAGTATACATAATATTGATTGTGAGCTTAAATGGTGATTATGAAATCTGTCATGTCATTAATTATATTTGATTTTTTGTGCCCCTCAACTGTTCTACCTTCTTAATTACAATTATTATATCGGCTACGATGAATTTTAATTCTTAATTAATTCGGCTTGTAATCATTGAAACAGTTTCGACAATTCAATCGATAGGAGAAAAAGTACCCAATTCCTCACGTAGATCTCTAAAGCTATGTAATTTCAAACACACATACATACATACAGACTGATCCGTGTAGAAAATTTCGTAACTACATTCAACATTCACGATTCCTTTGTATAACTATTACATTTAATTGATATTAGTATGACAAATGGAAAAAGTTGGCGTTGTTCGTGACCGATTCTACGTTCAATATTTTCTAAATAAAATTCAATTAATATTGAAACAGATCGGCGATATTTCGCCCAATTCCTCCGCTTATCGCCTGCAACCACAACATTCAATCGGGATTACAAATTAGAATCAAAGATTCGTCACGCCAATCAGTCTACGGGTGCAACTTTCAAAATTTCTATTCAAATAATAAAATAATTAACTCGTTTTACGAAAATTTCCGTTTTTAATTGGTTTATTCTATAATTAAATAAAGTACAATCAACTTTATTGATATTATGCGACATTGATTAGTGTGTCAACAATATGAGAAGAAAGAATTTCATCATACGTTATATAGAACAATTCTTAATTGCAAATTCTCGATATGCAAAAATGATCGATAATATTCAATTTAAAAATCGAATTTAAATATGATGAAAGAATTTGTATTGCGACACAATAACCGTGTGTTTACATGTTTCTATTTATATATCGATTTTAAATTTTGTTATTCGTCTTAATAAAGAAATCAATATTACAAAATTGCTTATTTCCATCTCTAATGGTAGGTTATACGATTTGATTCACTAAACGAAATAAATTGCTCGATAGATGTGTGAGATAATGAAACGAACAACAGGACCTATTGTATTTTACGTTTGGATTTCCAAATCTTAAGTGGGTTAATGTTAATCGAAAACGTCGATATCTCCTCAGATGGTATTTGCTTTAATTATAAAAAAATCTATCTATTCTTGGATATATTTACCTAATTAACTTATTCTGTTGGATAAACGCCTTATCTAGACTTCATTATTTTGATTTTTCCCATATTATTGTTCCTTATTAGTCATTCATTAAATATCTAACACTTTCTTTAAACGGTGTCATTGAATGTTCAAGGGTGCTTATTCTAAACCAATAAACAACTCGATCAATTCGCTAAAAAATCAACATTCCTGCCGTCAAAACAGACAACTTATTGAGCAAATTGCACGCAACTCAAAAGACGCAATGGAGGCTGCAAAATTGTTTTTCCCTCAATTAGCTTAAAGTTACAGTCTATCTAGCGTATTTACCCTCTCAAGATTGTTTTAGTCCTCGAGACGTTTAAATTGGATCCGCATATTGGCCAATATTGCAACAGCTCCGTCTCGGCCTGTATGCTAATCCTTAAAAGGCTCATCAAGGTGGTTTGAGCAAAATAAATCCATATGGAGTTAAACTGTCGCTGTCCATGAACAAAGCTTGAATTTAATCGTTTTTTAAGCGACCGTTGCCGGTATGTCTAGCTTGTCCAAAGACGATTACTGTGGGTATCATTGGTGTAATTATCGTGGATTTTTCAAAAGCAGGTTTCTATGTAGAGCAAACCGAAACTGAAGATTTCGTGTTCTATCTCTGTTGTTTTATATACAAATTAAACTAGTGGACAGAGCTGTAATAGCATACCGTTGTGGCAGGAATGCGGAAAGCCGGTCACAAGATTCTTCTTGTTCTCGGTTGTGTTGAGAGCTAAAAGAAGCTTCGGTGTTGAGTTTCGTGAACATATAGAGGAAGACTGCATGACGGCAGCGCTACAGCGGCATCGTCGTGTGTTGTATGATCTACTACAATACCTAAATCTATACACAATTTATAAAGTATACTTGTTTATCCTGCAACCGTTATTTTGCTCGCCTGTCAACAGACTCAACCATAAATTTGTATTGCTCACACCTGATTTTCACGACTGACGTGCGTGACGGAAATTATTTATGACCTGCCGCCCTTCTCGTATAATCTTGGACATTTGGAAGCCAACGGAGTTCAAATGAAATGCTGCTGGATTCACGATTCGATCGGTCCGGTCTTCCTGGTAACTGTTTGAGAATTAGTACCGTGACAATCAATAGAGGGGAAAATCTGTAACGACGTGTGTGCGATATGTCGTTTCAAAATTGTCGTTTTGTTACAGTTTTCGGCCTACACATCGTTGAAATCAATATGCGATATTGAAAAGTGATACTTGTGCTGTTTTAGAAAATTGATGTAATCATATTGAGTTAACAGCGATCGATATTGTTGGTATATTTGAGTAATTTTATGTAACGAAAACTAATTTAGAAATACATTCGTAAAAACGGCAAAAATGCAAGTCATATATTTGCAATTACATTAATAGTCTTTTAGTAGTTCGGCTTTTTTCTTGTACACACACATAATTCAATCCATTTCCAATTTTTTTTTCAATCGTATAATTCATGTCAGAGACAACAGATCTTGTTCTAAATTCATTTGGTAAGTTATTCTCTTTTGTAATTAAGTTTCACTTTCGCAGAAATAAACCAGTTCGAGACAATATTTTTATTACGTCGATATGCTCATATGATGCCTGAAAGCTTGTCCATTTCTTTGTCATGACTTTCTATTATTCAATCGTAGAAACCGACAAAGAATAATTATCAGATAATTAATAAAAATTATAAATTCCGTCAATTTCTCTTTTTTCGTCGCTCTTTTATCTGTTCTAATTTTCCGATTTAATTAATGTGCGAAATTTTTAGATTTTTTCGAACGACAAAGGTGTCATCGTCTGCTCCAGTGTACCGTTTGATGTATATTTTCCAGTCCGGATTAAGGGCCTGGAGCGTTTCAAGCTCTAGACTTGTGTACCGTTATAAAGACCGGAATAGTGAAAGCGATTAAATGATTTCTGCTTGATACAGACCGGAGTCCACATTTTTATTCAACTTAACATACGTATAAATATAACGATATCTATAGCACTAGACGCATAGTTTGAAAGATTCCATCTAATCGAGAATGGAAAGTATAATTTTTTAATATCACTCGCTATAAACAGATCACAAATCGATTTCAAATTACGACAACGACATTTGCATATTTTCAATCATTTTCCCCATTTAGTTATCAACCAACGATATTAAGAAATAAATTCCCCATCATCAATACACGTATTCATACAAGTAGTAATTTAATTGCTATAGTCCTGGAGGAAGTGTGTAATAGTTTTGAGACCATATATAGCGCCGTATGGGAGAGATAATTACGAAATGCGGTGATATATCACACAAACATACTGGTTTCTTTGTAGTTTTAAATAAATGGAGAAACAATTTGCGGAAAAATTCAGTTGTAAACTCAAACAAATGGGTAGTATCACCTACAACACGTACACATCATTAAGTAATCGTGGGGTGTTGGAGGAATTCTCTAAATAATAGATAATTTCCCACTGTAATCGTCAATTATAAATTGAAATTAATTTTGTAATTGACAATGATTTATCTTTTGCAATACAATGAAGCCGATCTTACATCACGGAATCTTTACAGTTACAACAATCGTTTATTTAGGCGAAAATTCGGATGGAAAATCGATGATTCACACTAATGTTATGTCAATTATTTGCATATGAAACAGTATTCTCAAGGTAAATTCACTAGAACGATATATGGAACAAAACAGATAAATTCTTACAGACTCGATAAATAAATATTACGGCTTGTTGTAGCGTATTTTCGTAGAATTTCACTTGTTGATAAAATTGGTCAATGCACGCTATAATTTGACGGAGTATATCGCCGATTTTTGTTGTTTACGACGAGGCATTGTAGAATGCACGTAAATTTCACAATATGCGCCTTTTTCATCCTTGATCGGCATTACTTATAAGCCACAATGATAATAAAAGGTTGTTTAAATTCAGGCAGTGGTCGAGGTGAAGGAACCGTAAATGGTTTTGATATGTTGAACAGTACAGTGGATAAATTTTCAATGTCGGTGGGATATTGGACAATATCAAATCTTGTAATAATATTGTTTTATTGTGTCGAATTGAAGAAAAATCTTTATAATCGAGTGTGACGAGAGGATGAAGAATAACGAAAATAAAACGCTCGATTCAAATAGAATTGACACGAAACAGATTTGGTATGCTTCAGGCATTATTTTATATAGCTATATCTACATATAGACACAGTTATAATACATTCATACTAAATGCAATGAATTGATAACATCTATATTGCCTTATAAATACGTTGTTGCACAACTAAATCGAACTTAAGTCAGGGAATAAGCGAAGTGTAAAAGTTCATGGTAAAACTTGATGCTGAATTTTATTTTCTCTCCGTCTATAAAGAGAGTTTTTGTTAATATTATCGATATATAAAATGTAATAAGTTTCAATCAGAAAAATTACGAAACAACCGAGATTTCATAAAATGTGATTGCGCCTGAATTGGAGAGCATGTTTGAATTTTAACATAAATATTGATAATATTCAATAACAACAAACAAAGACTTACGTCAGATCGAACGAAACATGGATAATGATAGAAAGTAAAATCGATCGAATTCTTGTAAATTGTTTGGTTTTTTTGTTGCGGTACACTACAAGAAACAGACAAAAATAATGAAACGTTAGTTAGGCGACTTTGACAGTGACTTTGGAAATGGAAAGGTTGTATGCAATTCGATAAATGTCAGTTTAGTTGACTTACAATTGTTGAAATTGATCGATTTGGATTTGAAATATTCGTCGGAACAATTAACAATTTAAGTCCTCGAGGTTAATAGAAAGTTGACCACAAAAATGCAGATTAATTAGTGCTTTCTTGTCTCGCGTCTCGCAATCTGTAAACGTTACAAATTACTCTTGAATGGAAACTAATATCTTCATAGCAAATTGGGCTATATTTTTAATTAATTACCGGTTCTTTGAATTTTTTTAAATCGCAATGATTTTACAAGAACAAAGGCCAAGGTTTGCCACCTACATTGAACATTAAACATACCTAAATGCACAACTGCATAACTCTTAGAATTCAACATTTCGGCGGTCACGATTTTTTTAGTTTTCAATAATAAAATGCTAATATTTCGATTTATTGTTATCTTCACCTTGATGGATCGCATTAAAATTGTTATATAACGTTGTTCATTAATAAATTTTATGAAAGGATCAAGATTAATCGATTCGATTTTTGTGAAAGCCGCGCATTATTGTCAATTCACCAATTCTAATTCTATTAAAAATAGATTTATTATCTATTATTAAAATATTATTTTTCTTCTTATTATTATTTTATAAATATAGTTGCGCACTATATTTATATTAAATGATCGTTGCAAATGTATTCTTGATTATAGATATCTACATACTTATAATATTTAACCTTTAAAGAAAAATTTGAAGGTAATACTTTTAACATTTAGTCCCCACGTTTTCATACGAAATTTTCCAACTATCATTGTTTATAATAAAGCGAAATCATTTATCTGGCATCATTTCGATAAAAATGTTTAAATCGGATTGTTGTTTTTGAAAAGACATCGGATAATCAAGCGGAACCGTGTAAATCCTCTATTCGCAGAAACTTAAACAAGCACTGAAGTAGAACTGAAACGTGCAAAGCTTTAACGTTCAAAGTTCACACAATAAATTCCACCCCTTTTATAAATTTCACAACACTAACGAACCCGATTGCGTTTCAAAATTTCATTTATCGATTAATTAACGAAATAACCGAATTAATTAGCAATTAATGCACGGTAAATCGAAATCGAGTTGAAGAATTGAATGGAAAATAAGACTTTGATACGAGTTTAAATTGGGTTGATGGCCAAAAATGAGCGGATCGAAAAATTTCAATAAACTATCCAATCGAGAAAAAATTCCCATAACAACACTTCATTTAATTAAATCTACACGTGGTGGATAAATATTCTAATGTAAAGTATTTCAAGGTAAATATTTGAAGTGTTGAAAAAATTCTAAAGAAATGGATTTAATGAAGAGAAACATATCTATAAATTTTAAGAGTCCAAGTTACTAATTGAGAATTGTAGAGAACGTTCACAAACCTACAAATTTTTGTAAATTATATTGGAAATTAATTCGATTTTAAACGAGTTTTCGTTTGTAGACATATGTTTCGGATTGATGTTCGGCCAAAAATCGTATTGCGTGCAGCTAGTTAATATTTTATTTCACGAAAACTGCAATTTTCTCTCTCATTATCCATGCGATTTCATCATTTAAATAATGATAATGGTAATAATTGAAGAATTTAAAAAACAGATTGCAACATGTTCGTAAATAGCCATTCTCTCCTGTATCTTTACAGCGATATTTTTGGCACAATGATTGATTATAACATTAAAATAATCGAATAATAACATGATGTACGTTTAAACAACAACAAGAAATAGAAACAAGATTATAATCGTGACGGCATTGGTCCAGAATTATTAGAACAAGGACAATCGGTTGCTGAAATAATGGATAACGGGGAAAAAAATTGTAGCAACTAAACTTTATCGCGTCGAATTTGTTGTTTTTGTGTATCGTTTCGAAGTGAAAGAGGCGGTTCGGTATTGTTTAAATTTGCAATTTGTATACATTAACAACGATTCGAACAAATGCTGAGTAATGTTGATGAAAATTTTGATTGACACACGAATCTACTGTTTGAATTTATTGTTTAAAAACGGTACTTGGAAATTTTATTTATATTCATATAGGTACATGTCACACCGAACAATGGGATATGTTTTATAATTAGGCGGAATGATATTTTCATATTTGTTTCCAACCATCGAATATTTCAAAGACACCAACTGTCGATTGTATTTTGAACGTTCAAGTCGTCTAATTTCCAATAAAACTAACAGTTACGGTACTTTGCAATAATATATTAATAAGAGAAATAACATTATACGCTTGTCTATTTGTGTTATGATAGAATTTAACGTTTTTATCAATAGAATCGTGAGAATTCAACTGTTGGTGAAATTCATTCGAGATCTTGGTAATAAATCGCATCCTTTACGGGACTGTTGGAAAAAATCGTTGGAAATAATTATAGAAAACCATGTAGAAAACCAATCTTCTAGGGTATTCATTAAGTTCTCATTAATACATTTAATTTTTGCTTGAACGTCAAGTTTACCTTTAATCGGAGTTAAACACATATAATTTAGATCGTTAGAAATTTCAATTAAACGGCAACAGAACAGGATCTAGCGACGGATTAATTTCAAACAAAGTGACTGTTTTGATAATCGATATCTCCCTTGTTCGATGATAAATTGTAATGAATACAGTAGCATTAGAAAGAGCATTCACGGAGCATTTATAAGAGTTTGTATTTTCAGAAATTACAATTAACCGGTGAGTTATAGAGGAAAATTTGGAAGTGTCTGTTTCTTCAAAAAATGCTC
>JACDRP010000955.1:0-16961 GCA_013841185.1 Hycleus phaleratus | reverse complement strand
TGTCGATATCCAACGCATGAGCGCTTCAAAATTTCGAGAGAAGTGTCACTCTACCCCCTTCTACCTCATTGACAAATGTTAGGTTATAAAATCATAAAGTATAAAAATGTGTGATGATCAATACGATGAAGATTTACATAAAAATCTATTTTTTAAAGAATTACTAGTGAATCATTGCGATTTAATTAAGAAAGCATGTGAGAAATATTGGATTATTTGTGTACCACGTAATGGTACAATTGAATCAAATGAATTAACAATTAATGTAATATTGGATCATATATTGATCGAAAATTTCGATGAAAACCACTCAATTTATTTCACATTAAATAAACAACAATTAATTGTAGATAATAAAACAATCAAGCAATCGAATAAGGATGAAAAAGAGGCAAAATCAACAAAAATCCTATTTGAAGAAACCTTCTATTTAGATAAAACAACATCGAAATATATTGTATGGTGTATTGAAAGTCCATTATTCATTGATCGTAACGCATATAAAACACCATTAATTTTGGAAACATTACAAGATTGTTACGATTATTTGTGGAATATAAATTTGGGGTGTATGATTGAGAAATTACAAGAATTATGTGAATTATTTGTTGAAAAACATCAACAATTTCCCTATAAAAGTCTACAAACACAAAAAGAATTATTGGGTAATTTATATTCTCAATGCTTACAAATCATGTTGAAGAATACGAAATTTATAAATAATGATGTACATATAGAAAAGATTAAATTAGCTGTTGAAAGTTTAATGCAGCATTATTTGAATATATTCTTAATAAAGTCGATAAATACGTTAACAACGTGGGAGGATAACAATTTTAATAAAATCATACGTAATTCAAATGGATTACAAATGAGCGATTTAAATATTTCTAATAAATATTACGACAATATTATTAATGCTAAATACGAATTGAATAAAATCAACAATCACTATACAATTCTAGATAAAATAAATTGTATAAAACTAATGTATAAACAACTGGAATTAATCGAAACAACCAATGAACTGTTGCAAATTTTAATATTCATTATAATTAAATTGAATGTAAATAATTGGATATCGAATTTGCTCTATTTAACAAAATACCAATTTACCAACAGAAGTTTTAACAATAAAACGAATTTCTTATTAACAAATCTAGAAGCAGCAATTGAATTTATAAAAAGTCAACAATTTCAAGAGTTAAAACAGAAGAATTTCGAAAAGAATTCAACCAATCTACCAACTTTTCAAAAACTACATCATTCTGATTTAACAACATTTGAAGAATTATTATTGAATGATAATAATGATAATAATATTGTTAATTTATGTCATCCTCTATGTGTTTGTAATGATTGTGGAAATTTACCAAAAAAATCGAAATTATTAAATGAGAAAGGTCAGAATTTATTAATATATTCGACGATAATTAATCGTTTTGATTTCGTGAAATATTTAATTAGTCATCGACAGGAATTGAAACTTGATATAAATTCACGTGATTATTACGGTCGAACAGCATTGCATTATGCATGTTATTATGGTTATCAAAATTTAGTATTATTATTATTATTATCAATAGATAATATTAATATTAATTCAAGTGATAATGACGGTAATACAGCGTTACATTTGGCTGTTAATAATTGTCATGAGAATTGTATTAAAGCATTATTATTTACAACAAAAAATTTAAATTTAAATGCAATTAATAAGAACGGTGATACACCATTACATTTAGCAATAAAATGGTGTTATTATCAAATTATTTATTTATTACTAGAAAATAAAATAAATCCATATCGATTAAATAAACGTAATCAATTAGCAATTAATATGAACTGTAACTATCTCATTGATGATTTATACCGAAAATTTCAATTGAAATTCACACAAAATCAATTATTACAATATACTATTGTTAATAATAATAATTTGGGTGTAAAACCGCGTAATTTAGATGAATTAAAACGAATTAAATTACTATTGAAAACAATAAAAAATAACGATTTACCATTGACACGTTATTATTTAGGTTATCCGGAAATTGCGCAAATTAATGATGATTTTCGTAAAAAATGCCACCCACTATGTAATTGTAATAGTTGTAATAATGATCAAATATTGATCAAAAATAATAAATCAATAATACCGAAAACTTCAATAATTAATGTAAATTTATGTAATAAACATGGTTATACTGCATTACATACAGCAGCGAGATATGGACGTTTAGAAATCGTTCGTTTATTATTAGATTTAAATGTTTCAATAAATCTAAAAACTTACAAACACTTGTATAGTCCATTACATTTAGCTTGTATTTATCAACAGATTAGTATTGTTAAAGAATTAATACAATGTGGTGATTGTTTAATTGATTGTCAAGATTACCGTGGTAATACACCATTATATTATGCTTGTATTAATAATAATTTAATTATTGTTGAATTATTATTAAGTAATGGAGCTGATTGTAAAATACAGAATTATCGTGGCGTCTCGATTTTAAATAAAGTTGAAAATCGTTGTCTATATGGTGTACAGAAATTGTTAAAAAAATGGTATATCGATAGCGATAGTGATTATGAATTATTGTAGTAACAATAATTGTTATTATTAAATATTTGTATCAATAGATTTTGTAAATTTTTAACTATTCAAACAATTATTTCCCCATCTTCAATACCCAATACCAGTATAATTCTATACGAAAAAAATTGAATTGCTGAAGTTTAAATGGGAAGTCCTATTATTCGAAGAGATGTAGAAAATATTTCTGTTTTTAAACATAAGTTTTAACTCGTGGCTCATCGGCAAGTTGCTCAAAAACTGCCCTTCTAGATGCTGCTGTGATTTTTTGAATATCAAATAACTCACAGTAACTCCACGTATATTTTTTCGATTCCAGTATAAAATATTCAATATTGAGAGCATCTTTTAGTTTGTTTTCAAAAATCGTAATTCTTCCACCAACTTCTGGGTGAGTCGCAAATCTAAAATTTTTACTAAGAAGACGTCCAGGGGATCGTACAAGTTGCTCGTCAAATAATAGGAGCATTTAAGTAAAATATGCAGAATTAGGAGCAGCTTGTTTGACAGTATTGAGACTAAAGAAAAGGATCGTAGAAACGTTCAAGAACATCCAAATAATTAAATTAGCCCCTAAAATATACTATTAAAAGGTTTATATAAGTAACGACAATAAAAAACACCCTCTACAATAACGCATCTGATTTTTGTCCAGTTTAAGGCATGAAATCTATACGACCCTAACAAAAATCCTAACCATAGTAAAAGATTTTTGTAAATTTTATATAAGAAGTTGACTCACCATTTTAGCGAGTTAATAATATTGACAATTAAAAAACANGTAACGACAATAAAAAACACCCTCTATAATAACATGATTTTTGTGTAGTTTAAGATATGAAACCTAAGCAGGATATCAAAAAAACCAAAACCCTAACAATCGTGGATTTACGTAAATTTTTGAAGGTTTTATACAAAAAAGTTGACTCACCCCCTTACGTTTCCTCTTCTAAATCCTTCACTTACTGTAATCAAGAAAACCAAATCAAATTATGGCAATGATATTATTACGTTACGAAAATTATCCTTTATTAGACGTAATATCATTATCCTCTTGATTTGATTTCTCCATTTACACCAATAAAGTCCACTTTAGCCAGTATACTCCTAATATTTAAGCAAATTCAACTTAATTTTTCTACGTTCATTGATAAGAAGCCTGCTACTTACTTGCTTTCTTAAATAGGCACTGTAAAAGAAGAAATAGAGGAAATTTAGGAAAATCGTCAATGGTATTGATGATGTAAAGGCTAGAAAAATTCGCCATCTATCTTTGTAGGTAGGCATATAACACATTTATTCTGATTAAAAAGACTTAACAAAAAGAAATTATAATTACTGACACTAAAGCTCCATTCAAAAATGACAATCCATTCTTTTACCTTTAATTAATTAATTAATAATAATGATAAATTGCAACTTGACTGTTTTACAATAGGCGACTGAAGGCATTAATTCTACTTTCATACTTCTCATCAAAGTTTGAATCTTATGCGAAAAAATACAAACTAAACACAACAACTTAAACTGAAACTTAAAGCTAAATTTTCCAATACACCTATCTAATAGGGAAAGAAAGATTAAAACCGAATTGACCAATACTACGATAAAATTACATACAATTTAAGGCATTGATTTTGTGTATTGATATTAATTTTTAAATATTACAAGGCTTATAAAAACTTGTACGTAAATAATAATAAAGAATATCTATTATTTATAGGATACTCTCATAGAAAATATCAATAAAATGGTATATAAAATTGTGTAAAAATTTGATTTGAGGCAAAGGAATACTATTTGGTATCATTTTAATACTTTTTTTTATCGAAAATTTCCCGCCTTTCATTTACATTTTTCAACTGTTTAAAGTACATTGCCTAATTTATTGTTTTTTTATTGTTTATTGTTAACCATCGTATGGATTAATTAATCTTTCCAATCTTTTTTAATCTCAAAAGACCATTCCCATTTTAAATGTTCATTTTTATCATCATCAGTAAATAATGAATGCACTGTATATTGACCTCTAGCCATCATACCACTGGGTGCATCCTCGGGTGGAGTTGTATACGATTGCATCTCAGTTTTTGGCGCATAAGAACCCACCATATGTGTCATCTTATCCACTAGTAGTCAAATCAATTAGATTAGAATATTTGTATTTATTGGAAAATAAGCAATTTAGGAGAGGGTAGAACTTTTGGGTTGTATATCAATATAATTTTAGACATAGCAGCGTAAATAGCCCTTTTTTTGGAAGGTTGTAATCGCAACGAATTCAAAACCCAAAAGCTCTACTTTTGTGCAATTTTATTCAAATTACCTGGATCTGAACCAAACGATAAGCAATAAAACCAACGATTAATATAATAATAAAAATATTCCGCTAAAAAGGTTATATTTACCTGGAATACCCAATTTGCTAGTTTTCTGTACATATTTAAGCCCGTGTACAATCTCTCTTTGTACGATAAATTCAATTCGGATCCTATAGGAAACACCCTCTTTAATCGTGAACGTTTCCTTCTTCAATTTCGTTAGATCACCGGTTAGATCCAACGAAATTTCCGGCCGATCGGCAACCACTAATACCAACTTTTTCACAATCACTTTCTTCGGATTATCCGGCTCTAAAACGCAACAAAACTTCGTTAAATTCTATTTGATTTTTGGATATAATCGTGGATTACCGACGATAACCGGCCCGGTTTGTGCCTGTCCTAGGAGCGCCTCCTTGTATTTGCGCAGACTTTCGTCGTCTTGGTCGGCCTGCAGGATCTCCTCGATTGTCTTCTCCGGGGGCGGCTTATAACTCGATTCGTTCTCATTTTCGAAGTCATCAGGGGTGGTGGCTGCTGTATCGCCTCCGGACATTGTCTACGGACGATAAAAACAATAACAGCAGGGGAGAATAAACAAATTTGAGGTTAAATCAGACCAATCGGCAACCTTCTATTTTTAAACCAACCGATAAATCTCAATTTGTTTTCCTGTGCGATTTTTATTGAAAAATCTCATTAAAATAATTATCAATCGGTGCTGGAGGGGGACAGAAAAGGATCGGCCGGAAATTGCCCAAAAGACGATCACGATAACGATATACCGGAATTATTTCTAAATTACACCGAATTATATTTACCTGTACTGATTAATTTAGAAGTAATTAGAATTGTAATTAACTATAATTTTGGTAAATTGAGCTTGAATTTTTTCGGTAAAAAACAATCACAACAGAGAAAAAATTTTCAAAGAATGGATGGGTGTAAACTTTTTTTCACTAGACTAGAACGCATGCGCGCGGTTGGCAACACTACACGGAATCATGGCGGCAATTTCGAATACCACATGAAATTCACACAATTTCCAGGGAAAATATCGAAATTAATTATAATTGATGCAATTATCGGTATTTATATAGCGGATAAAACAATTTTTATTATTAAATTTTAATAATCAACAGTTTTAACGCGAAAATTGAGTTACAATAAACAAAATCTAGTTGACGTTGATGCCAACCAGAGCCAACTACTCTGATAAAGGAAATGGCGCGAAATTTGATTGGATTACAATTGTAATTATAATTGAATAAAGCAATTTGAATTGTTTTATTAAAGATAATTTAGAATATACAAGCTATGAATTGCACCACCACCTACATTGATCTTCCTGTTATTGTTTTCCATGAGTTAAATCAATTAGCTCGAACTTATCCACCGATTATAAAAATTGTTTTAAATTAATAATAAAAAAATTAATAATAAAATATACAATTTGATTGTACGATATGTTGTTTAGCGAATAGAAAATAAATATGAGCATTAACAAGTCTAGCTCTCTTTCATCAATTTACACTAATCTCGCACGCCTACCATAAATTTATAAAATTAATAATAAATCAACAATTTTCAATAGATGGCAATTAAAAAATATAGAGGAAACTTTATGGAATCGTTGATATGCAGACTAAATGATTCAATTTACGATTAGGACCGAAAAAATCAATGAATTCGTTGTAGAAACAACCCTGTTTTGTACAAAAAAATCAACGAAAAAAGGAAGAACGATTACAATTTTAAAATCTACCTATATGTACAGATGGCAGTTGATATTATGTTTCTACAATTTATTTATCAATTAATTAAAAGTCTCTCTCAATATTTATTATTTTATAGGAAGAAATTGCGATCGTTTAACGATCATTCATTTAACAATTGGCAACAATGAATCGTTATCATCGATTATTAATTATTAATATTGGAATGTTTATTTTAATGTATTCAATGTTGCCAAAAAGTCTAATTTTATTCAATTATTTCAAATTATCTTGTCTCGTGATTACGTGCTTGCCATTTGAAATCACTCTCCATAATCCATTGTTGATTCGTTTCGAAATTACAAGGCCGTAATAATGGTAGATTCATATCGCTTGGATCTGGCGCTTGTAGACAACTACCAGTATTTGCATGTTTTATAGTTTTATCCTGAAAATTTATTATTGGAGTTGAATTCAATTAGTTTATCAAAGAAATTTACCACATTATCATAGACCCAAGCTTGATTACCGCCCATACCATGGCATCGTACCAATTTAACCGGACCGGTTTTACTACTGGCATCCAAACAGTTATCATCGGACATGATTTGTTGTCGTTTTGTATGAGCGAACACTTGATTACCGCCAAGATTATGACAATAGGTCATACCGAGATTTTCACCGGATTTCCGGCCCATTGTGTCCAGACAATTTCTCGATTCAACATTACGAATCTATCGATTAAAAATTACAATTCAATTAGAATTATTAGAAATAATCTTACATCTCCTAGATAATAATATTCTAAAGGCATTTGTGATTCTGGATAGATATTCTCTAAATACCACCGGAAACTTTTACATTTCAAACGTTCGCGTAATTGCCGCCGTTCCGATACATCTCCAACTGGAACACTCCGGGCACCTATTTAATTACAACAAAATTAATAACCAAAAAATAACAACATCGAATTTAATTATAACATCGACAAGCTAAATCATGCAATAATTCGGCATAAAGCAACGATAATTGAAGCGTTAAAATGTGTGGGATAAAACACCAAATTGTGAATATTTTCTAAAATTGGGTTATTTCGGTGTGTTAATAACCTGGATTAATATTATAGTAGAAATCCTTCCATTGATCCAGCCATACTTCAGCCAATCGAGCATTATTGTGATTGACGATACGACTTGTACCACCAGGAAATGAATATGGTGTTGATTTTCTAAAGACATGTCCAACATGTGAACATGTCGCTATTTCCAATGTACCACCACACATCCATATCTGGATGGGTTAATTAGAAATTATGTTTAATATAAGCATGCTTGTTTGTTAATTAAATAAGAATAATTCGCTTTATTTTAGATAATTCTCAATAGAATTAAAAACACCCTTTTAGCTCACCGGATATTTGATTAGATATTGATTAAAAATAGCACACCCTGTAGCTGCCCTTTTGGTTTATTCAATCAGCAATTTTAATTCAAAAATCAATCAAATTCTAACGTTAATTATAAAAAATCAATCGATTAATTCCAATGTTAGTAATTAAAATTGTAATAATCAAAATTAAAGTTAGTTTTATTTTTATGATAATTGTTTTTAATTGAAATTTTTATATCCAAACCTGGATTCATGGCATAGTAGAAATCACGCCATTCGTCCATCCAAACTTCAGCGACACGTGCGGCATTATGTAAAACAATTTTCGATACACCACCTGGGAATGTATATGGGGATTTATCACGGAATACATGTCCAACATGTGAACATGGTATTATTTCTAATGTACCACCACATTGCCATACCTACGATGTATTATTTAATACAAAAAAATTACCTATTTCCTTTAAATAAACAATATAACAATATTAAACAGGGTGTGCTGTTTGAATTTAACTAATCAATAATTTAAATAATACAAAATTACCCTAAAACTCATCTCTAAATTCTCACCACCCCATATATCCATGCCTTCATCGTAAGCACCCAATTCATAAAAATATTCTTTATCTATTGAAAATAAACCACCGGCCATTGTTGGGGTTTTTAATGGGGCTGTACGGTCGTTATTTCTACGTTCCATCTCTCGTTGCGGTACACGATACCTGTAGTTGTATTTATTTATTTACTTTGTAATTAAAAATTATTTGATAAATTACCATCTAAAGTTTAATTTCCAATTGAAACCACCCCATGTCATATCCGATGCTGTTATATATTCAAATGTTTCATCCGATATTACATCAATAATTGGACAAACTACCGTTTTTCGATCTTGTACAATACGTGCCAATAATGGTTCTAACCAACCTTCGGTACATTCACAATGTGCATCTAAAAATGTTATCACTTGCCCTTTAACATGTTTAGCACCCAATAAACGAGCCCGAATTAAACCGCTACGTTTTTCCGTACGTAATACAAACACTGGTATTGGTAATGTTTTCACATAATCCTCCAATTTTCTACCCAAATATTCTGCAAAAACAATAATATTTAATTATTGTTGGAAATATTGTAAAGGTGGTTTAACTTCTATCAACCAATCAACGAAAATAAACCACCCTGTTTAATTTTATAGAAGTCTACCCCTTTCGCTGGCATCATCAACGAGGATAATTTCTTTCAATAAAGGTCGCGGCGATCGATTGATAACACTCCATACAGTTCGTAATAATGTTGACCAGGCCTCATTATGGAAGACAATCACAATTGATGTTGTTGGTAATAATTTTGGGTAATTTTTCGTTTTACAACTAAAATTAATTGAAAAGAAATTAAATATTTCAAGAAACAATAAAGCGAAAGTTCTTCAAGGGTCTATGCATACAATAACAACAATGATAATGATAATAATAAAGATGACCTTTTTTCTTCTACTAACAGGTTTTTCGAAATGAGTCAAACGAAAGAAATGCAATTTTATTATTGTTGTTATTTAAAAAAAAAAATAATAATAATAATCGTACCCTTCTAATCGAACATCGGCCAATGAACGATTCAACGATATCATATCGCTGGCAAGCAAATTAAATTGATTCAATTTAAATTTCTCCTTCATTATTTGTTCTTTATAAGATGGTACTTGTACGGCTTTACCCAATTCACCTGGTAGACCATAATTTGGTAGTACCGTTGGTGCTGGACGCCAACGTTTCAATTCACTCGTCTTATAAGTCGATTGAATAGAACTATAAAATAATTATTATTAAAAAAAATTAATTAATTGAATTATTTTGATTGTTCATAAAAAGTTGATTGTTGTTTAAATTGCATTGAAAACAATATATTTTTTTTTAATTTGGTTATTCACACATTTCTAGTAGGATGAAAATTTATCAACACAATTGTACTTTTCAAAATTATTAAATTTATACCGCGTGTTTCATTTAAATAGTCCTAGTTCCTATAGAAACACCTATTTTTAATTAAGGATTTACTTTTTTAAGGTCATTTGAGCAAAATTTGAACCTTGTAGCGATTTTGAAAACGAGCTAAATCCATCAATGACACACCGGTTCCACAATAAAACGAAAAATATCAATCTTTGAGTCATTTTGAGTAATTTTACGTATAATTGGTTTTTAAAATCCACAATCTCGTTTTGGTGATGAGCTACAAGGTTCAAATTTTGCTAAAATGGTCTCTATAAATTTTCAAAATATTTGTGTCATTTAACTGAAACAGATAAACAACAGTATGGTAGAAAAAAATAACAGTACTACTAATATTTGAGAATTTAATTACAAGTGAACTGATATTTTTTCATGGTAATTATCCGGAAATTTTAACAGCAATTCACAGATCATTTATTTAATAATGAAACGAAGAAAAAAAAACGAGGAAAAACATTAAAAATTGGCCATGTATGAAATATCAATATTACCAACATTTTTTCAATAAAAATCAAATTATAGTTAATTTTTTTTATATATTTTTAGAATTATAATAAAATCGGAATATTTCAGTAACGCAGGTGAAAATAATCGATTTCACATATTCTAAATTTATCTTCGTAAACTAAGGATTGGAATTTTTTTTTTTTGAAAACAGGAAATTAGCCGTGTAAATATAATCAATTTTAATAATACAATGCTTAAAATTTCTGTTGATTTGCATAAATAAATACAAGGTACGGTATTTTCTACAAATAGTCGTAACTTGTTTCATAATTCATTAAATTTGATATTTTTTCAATGAAAAACAAGCAACTGAACCAAGCTAAGACACCACTGCGAGGTGAAATCTGATAATCCACTCTATCTATAGATATACTGATAAATACATAAGTAAAGAAATAATAAAATAGAAATGAGCTATGGAATAGTATATTGAAAAAATTATTAATAACGTTAATAAATTGCAATAACAATAATTTTGATGATTTTACATTTATTAAATGATTATTTCAGAAAATTACCAAAATAATTTAATTTGGGTATAAACAGAGTTGTAGCTTGCTACATATTTTACTAGATTGGACATTAATTCATGAATTTTTCACTAAAGAACAAGTACATGAAACAAGCTAAGGCCCTACTGACTGAAGACATAGATAATTCACCTCGCTTTTCATGTAAAATATGCCACAAACAATAAATTATGAACTAATCTACAACCCACGTAACCAACTGAAAAGTAAAATACATTTATACACCCTGTACACAATTGATATGGTGATAAAAAAATAAATGAGAAATAAAATAAAAATAATGCCATAAATATTACCAAGTTTAATAAATATAAATTAATAATATTGATATTTTTCTATTGTTTTCAAATCATATTGTATTATCGAAATTCGAAAGAATTTATAGCAATTATCGAAATATTTTAAAAATTTCATTATTTTAGAATAATTTCGAGTATTTTTGGAGTTCCTTCAACTTAATTAGCCAATTTATTTAATTAATTTAACCAAAAATGTCAGATTAATTAAAATTTCAATAGATTTGCATAATAAAAATTGATTTGCAATATAGAGAAAGATCGAAAAAATTGACATATTGAGAAACAATGTAACAAATTTTGATATTTTAATATTTATCAAATTATTATTAACGAAATTTCTAGAAAATTATCAATATTTATTGATTTATTTTAGGGTCATAGCTTGATACATATTCTACTACACTTGACATTTATCAATGAATCGGCCACAGAAAAGCAAATAGACGAAACAAGCTACGACCCTATTTAATAGAGACACGGCCAACTCTGAGATGAAATAATATTGTACACCCTATAGAATTTCAATAATAACAATTTCCCCCAGTTGCTATGAAAAATTAACTACTATTCCACCAATATCAATAAATCATTTGCTAGATTATCATTATAATTTACCATAAAATTGCAAATAAACGGAAAAATTGCACAATCAAATTGATGAAATTTCAATATTCTTTTGTTGAAATAATAACTTCTACTATAATTCTTCGGCCTTTATCCATCTTTGTCTAATTAATTAACGTAATTTTCAGATTATTTCAATAGTAATATGAATCATAGCCAATTTTCACGTTGAATGATTTTCATGGTTATTTTTAATTACTTTTTCACAACTTATGTACAACAATATTTCACCTCAGCCAACCCCATTAATAAATTCAGGAAAATATGGATAAAGCTACGACTCTCGAAAATAAAACCACAGCCAACTCTAAGGTGAAATACACTATTTAATTAAAATAACAATTACACCAACATCAATAAATTGTTTGTTGGAATTTATCACAGAATTGCAATTACATGGAAAAAATTTCGATAAATTTCCTAATTGAAAAAAATAATCACTAAATGACGTCATAATTTTTAGATCGTTTTCTAATTAATTTTCAGCTTATTTGATTATTAAAATCATGGCCAACTTCCGCGTTGAATCATTTTTATGGTTATTTTTATCAACTTTCAATTATTTTAAGAAACGATATTGCGCCTCCAAGTTGGCTATGTCTGAACTTTGTTCGGACAATAAATATCAAATTTTGTAGAATATGAACCGATCTACGACACTAATTAACCAATTCACAACCAACTTTAAATTCAAATACACCCAATTTATCCAAATTGGAACATTATAAGGAAAATAATGGTGTGGTACCCACCTATGACCATCAGCTGACGATACAGCATTCTTATTATCATCAATTTGTTCATCTTGTTCTTGATATTGTCGTATTAGTGCTTCAGCTTCTGCTTCATTCAATATCTTTATATTACCATTATTATCACTATTATCAATATTATTATTATTATTGTTATTATTACGGCAAGAACCCCCCAAACAGTCGGAATAGAATGATAGAATTACAACATCAACTAGGAACCATACAAGGGATGTCAACAATATAACCCTACAGGTATGTATCCGTAATTTCCCATGGAACATTGTTGGAATCTTCTTGAATTTTTTATAATACAACTATACCGTTATTTCTATATTAATTTATATTCACAGATTAATTTTTACCCATATCCAACACAATTATTTAAATTAATAACTGTACTATTATTATTAATATTATTATTATTATTTGTAGTATCACAGATAGGAAGAATTAAGATTTGCTTTTGTGTTAAATTTTGATTAATCGTATAAATGAAACAATGGAATCGAAGAAAAATCGAATGGGGGTTATAAATAAAAGGGGAAGAAAACGCGCCAAATAACAAGAGAAAAACCGATCAACCAATCATTAACATTGTTTTGTTTCTGGATAGTTTTCATCAATGAATCACGGCCGATTTAATCGTAATTTTTTTGTTAATTGAATAATAAAAAGCATGTTTGCCGGTTTTTATTTCGTTTACCAATTTTCCACACCGACACCAACTCACCAACTTTGAATTTTCACAACAAATCGGGAATGTTACAGAAAAAAATTACAACTCTACACGAACACGACGTCGTTGTCGTCTGACACGTATCAAGACAGCTGTCAAAACAATTCACCGTTAGACGCATGCGCAACAACATCACATAAAGCGTACCATACACTAATTTTCCAAATATATAAATATACAAATCGGTAAAATTACAACAAATACCAACTAATTTCGACACAAAACTACAATAATTGTCGAATTCGTTAGAATAATCGTAGAAATTTTAGTGTTATTTGAAATTTGAGGTTAATTCTTGCGAATTATAGTGTATGGGTAGTTTAATTATTTTGACATAACCAAAACAAAAGAGCTTTCCAAAACAATCTTGATCTTGCGAATTACAATTGTTCTGGTATAAGAAATCGGAAATTCATTATTCTTACAACGAAAAATTACATTTAATTTCCTTTTGCGTTTACAAAATTTTCAAATTACAGTTAAAATTATTTGTATTCATTCTCCCAGTTTTCTTCGTTGAAATGGAATTTCCTCGAATCGAAGTAATCATGCCGGATTGGTTCTTTGATTGAGATTTCAAATAATCGTTTCGATGGACAATTGTCTTTTAAATGTTGATTTAATTGTTGATTGTTTAAAAAACGATGTTGGGCATTGTGTGGACATACAACATGATTCGGATATTGCACCATGCAACGTAAAATGTGCCGTTGTAGGCTTGTCTTTAAAATTATATGATTGGAATTGAATGGGCACTTGGTGTAATCTTCGTAGTTTTTATACATTTCCGTAATTTTCGTTTAGAATTAAAGGAAATTTCCCAATTTAAAATGCAAGAATTTCAACATACCAATTTGTGTCTAAGGTTACTGCCAGAAATGAGAAGACATCGACACAGTTCAAGAAATCGGCGGTAGGGAGCGCGATGGCGTACACCTCAAATGTCCCTCTCCAGTTTTACCTTACAATATAATTCTTTATGTCGTACAATTATTAAATTACTATAAAATCGTTACAAAAAAACAAATTTTAGAAATCTCGCAAAATTGTTAAAAAAAATTGTAGTTAAAGTTACATTAAAATAAAACACAAGTTGTAAGATAGGTGGCATTAATTGCGCAACAATCGATTAGGCTCTAAATGTCCCTCTCTAACTTTGTTTTCCAATTTTACAAATCGTGCATTTTTCGGTATTGCTTTGCTAGGATCGGATTGGATGAATGAAATAACTTTAAGGAGATTATTTGCTGGTCTAGCTACGCTCCGAATCTAAGTAATTCTTACTTTTTTGGCATTATTTTATGAAGAAAGACACGACTGTCTATTGGAACAGTAACTATATCAAGTTTTCTAGATTATAAAACTATGCTCCATTGGAGAATTTAATGTAAATCAAGAGTGTTATTGTTATGTCAATCAAAAAAAAAATCCATTTGCACCAACAAGCATTAAAAATTTGAAACAATGCTACGACAAATTCAAGCTTTGCGACTTTATCGATTGGCAGCATTTCAGGTACAATATTTTTTCATAATTCTGATGAAACTCACAATTATTAAAATTGAAGGTGCGCAATTTTCATCAAACCTTACCAAATAGAGATAAACCACCGGATTGTAGTACCCCAAAACCACCCAAAGACAAGAAACCCGACTGTGGTTCTAAATCGAAAAAACCCGATTGCGGCCCTAGACCACCCGATTGTGGCAATAAGAAGCCCGATTGTGGTTCTAAAAAACCCGAACCGAAACAACCAGATTGTGGTAAACCTAAAGAGAAGAAACCCGATTGTGGTAAACCTAAAGAGAAGAAACCGGATTGTGGTCAAGCGAAAAAACAGCCGGATTGTGGTAAGCCTAAAGATAAGCCCGATTGTGGTAAACCGAAGAAACAACCAGATTGTGGAAAGCCTAAAGAGAAGAAACCCGATTGTGGTAAACCGAAAAAAGAACCCGATTGTGGTAAACCAAAGCCTAAAGAGTGCCAATCGCAGACGGCCGAAAGTAAAGGTGAACCACCGAAAGAAAAAGTACCCGAATGTATAGCGAAAGCGTGTAAAGAGAAACCAGCCGAGGCTAAAGTTGAGTGTAAAGAAGCTAAAGAAGAGCCACCTAAAGTAGAGCCACCTAAAGTAGAAGCAGTCGCCGCCGAACCGAGTAAACCACCAAGAAAGAAGAAATTCGCAATCTACCGTTACAATCCTGAAGATCCAACAAAACCACCAACTCTACAAGAATTCGAAATTGATCTAAACGATCTGCTTGGTTTCACCGTTTTGGATGCTCTAATACGAATCAAAGGCTATCACGATTCATCGTTAACGTTCCGGCGGTCGTGTCGTGAAGGTATTTGCGGATCGTGCGGTATGAACATCGACGGTGCTAACGGATTGGCTTGTATACGTAAAATCGATGACAATCTATCAAAGACAACGAAAATCTATCCATTGCCGCACATGTATATTATCAAAGATTTAGTCGTTGATATGACCCAGTTCATCAGACAATATTCGATAATCGAGCCGTGGCTACAAAGATGGTTTGTATAAATCACAATACAATCCTACTGGGCCATTCGAAAAATATTTTGAGGATCTTTTAGTTACTCTTACTCGATATTGTCTGACTTTCCAAATTTTGCTGAACTGTTCGCTAATAACCCTTAAATTATTTTTCAAATCGCTCAACTTATTTCTGTATAACGACCATTTAAATTATCAAAATTCCAGCGAACAAGGCAAATATGGTAAACTCGTTTCATATATGCAAAATATTGAAGATCGTGAACAATTGGATGGTTTATACGAGTGTGTTTTATGTGCTTGTTGTTCAACATCTTGTCCGAGTTATTGGTGGAATTCGGATCGATTCCTAGGTCCCGCTGCTCTAATGCAAGTAAATTTACGATTTAGATTACCGAAAATTCCCCCAAATCAATCGATTTTGTTTTAAGGCATACCGGTGGATTATCGATTCGCGCGATGCTGCACATCTGTCACGTTTGAATCGTTTGAGGGATAAATATTCGGTATTCCGGTGTCATTCGATTTTGAATTGCACTAAAGCCTGTCCGAAGGTATTTTTGATTTAATTCGATAGGTTTTGTTGTTAATTCGAAAATTTTATAGGGTTTGAATCCGGCCAAAGCTATTGCGGAAATTCGAAAATTATTGGGTGGATTGGCTACAAAACCAGATCCTGGATTCAATCCAACTGGTTTGAGACATTGAATTATCGATTTTTTTTCGGCGCTTTCTTTTTGTGATAAATTGAGAAAATATAGTGGTATTCTAGCGATTTTTGTATTTTTTAATGAATAATTAAGAACCTGTAGACAGCTTTTCCCAAATTTTCCAACGAGTCCTAGCGCTTTATTGCAGAGTGAAAAATAAAGGAGAAATCATCGGTTGAAATTTCCACTTTTTTGAGGCTAGATTCGGGTGCTATTTATTAGTTTTACAAATTCTCGGAAAAT